>CAIGRQ010007357.1:0-12103 GCA_903798375.1 Fraxinus sp. D2006-0159
TGAAAATCACTTGCCTCGGATTGTTTTTCTTCTTCTTTATTTCTTGGCTGCCCTTTGTTTTCATTTGTAGTTTTCATACTATATTTTCAATCAACTTATTATATTGTTTAGTTACGCTCCTATGGATTAAACTTTGTTTTTTGTTTGTTCGATATACAACAACCCCTTCACCCTCACTTATATTTTTATCTTGCGTGCTTACGGTTCACGACACTTGTCTCTCAAGATACAACGGATTCAACTTGTGGTTAAGCACTTTAAACCACAAGTTACGACTAATTTTCGACGGAGTTTCTCTCTACAAAGAAGAAAATGATTTTGAATGAATTTGGAAGAGATTTGAAAGAGTTTTATGCAATGCTCAATGCAAATATGGTATGTGATACTTAATGGACGTCTAAGGGGTCCTATATATAGAGGATGAGGGGTTGTGAATGAAGTGACACGCCCAAAACTCAACAACTCTTGCCAAATGTCGCACCATTCACTGTCGCTAGCATGTCGCCGTTACTTCGCTCGAGCAATAAAAAAGTGATTTCATCGCTAGTCTATCGCTTGAGCGACAGTCTAGTATCAAGCAAGAAACATACTTAGGCAAATATCCAATAGTTTTCTCTATTTTTTTTCCCAACTTCGGACCGCAATTTCTCATACATCCGGAATTGGTTTTGAGATTTCAAATATACCACGAGATCTACTCGACGAGTGGAACAATTTGGTCTATTTACATTTGTAATTTGACAATTGGACCAAGTTTGAATATTTTGTCGAAGTTGACACTAAAGTCACTTTTCCAATTTTTTTTGGTTTGGACACCTAACCAAATTTTCAATCTTCTAAACAAATTTCCAACAATATTCACTAGTAAACATTTTTAGTCCAAAATGAAAATTATAAATAGTACATCTCAATCACAGCTTTATTAAACGCAATAGTAAAATAAAATGCAACAATCACTAGCACAAATTATAATTATGGCATGGTGTATAATGGACAAGATTCCATGGTCTACAGCTGTTGACGTTGAACTTTGTATAGACGAATTTCCAAGCCAACTTCACGAAAAATAAGGTTTCAATTATGATAAAAGATCACAATACTCCTATATATGACCACATTTAAGGTTATTATTCCTCTAACATAGGGGATATTTGAAATATGATTAAAAGATATAATGAGATGTTATAATGTCTCCAGAGAAAATTGTCATCCCCTTTCTTTTGGCTTTAATCCCCTATTTATAGTAAGAAATGTGCATGTATCCTACCCTTCATGTCTTGTCAGCTGTCATTCAGAGCTGAAGAAGTACATTCGTTGCCCTAATTGGATTGGCTAGCAAGCTCGGAATGTCATATATCATGAGTTAATCTTGCAAGTGGTCCCTAGTAATTAATGAATTACTTAGGGAAGAGAGCTTAATCACATGATTTGTGGATTATGTGGGCACTGATGTTAGAACTTTACATATGCACTCAGCTAATTGGATATCTATATATTTCGTCAGTGATTTTCAATCATTATGCTTCCTTCAATCTCAATAAACTATATAAACTTCTCGTGTAAGCGAAACAATGGCCGAGCTGACTTCAATAACTGACCTCAGAGGCTAACAACTGAACCGAACTCAAGTTAAGACCTATTCTTCTTCTATAGTAATCCGAACTTAACCGACCTTGAAGGTTGGACATCAACAGTTACCCCCCAAGTCAGTGCTAACCTAGTGGAGAGACTGACCTTATCCAACACAATTCCCCAGTTTAGTAATCATCTCAATAAATGTTGAGGGGCATGTGTCATTCCATAACTTGTGCGTGAGCTGTCAAGCACAATAGGTGCCTTCTCCAAGAAGCTTTAAATGAAATAGCTTAAATGCAATCCAACCATTTATTCGTTTATTATTTTTTGTTTGAACGGTTTGAACTCTGTCTTTTAACATTCCTCCCTTTAAATAACTTTTCCCTTCTTCATTTCTCACTTTTACACACCGAATCTCCAGATTTTTGCTCTTTAGAAAAATTCATTTCTATATATTTTTCTGAGTGAGGTCGACTCCGCCCAGGTATTCCCTTTCCTCCAGAATACCTTTCCTTATTTCTACGCTTTATATATTTTCCTAAATTTTTATATGAGTCCGGACGATTCTCGAGTACAGTCCTAGGAAAATCAACATGAAGAAATTGTATCTTCATCGTCCACTCCATCTGTCAGCCCTTCTTCCACTAGTTCAAACTGTTTAAATGTGTTAACTCCCATCCCCGTAACTTCCATTTATCCACAACCATCCAACTCCCCCAATAGTATGGAACAACGACGAAAAATGAGGGATGAGAGGTCACAAGGGGGTAATAAAGATAGAAATAAGAAATGGGGGCCAAATTGCTATAGGTCGGTAATTACGGGGAGACACACTAGCTAGTATATGAGCTTAAGTATAGTATACCTCATACTGTAGAACTAGTGATCCCGTCCTCTTCCGACCGAGCTAACACTCCACCGTCAGGGTGTGTAGCCATCAACTCGGCGATTCTTCATCTTAGTTAAGACTTCATTTCCCAAAGATTATTCGCCAATTCTTTTCTTCATGGGGAATTACTCCTACCCACCTTCACCCAAATGGGTGGAGGATCTTGATAGCGACCTTAATTCTATGGAAGTAGTTAGGTTACCCCGAACTAAATGTGTCCCAATTTAACGCCTTGTTCACCTTTAAAGAGGATGGGAAGAACACGAGATGGTGGTATACTAGCATCTGACCTAAGATAGGGGCCATTAGTTTTAAACACGCCCTCCTCAATCAAAGGATGGAAGGATGAGTTCTTCTTTATCTTGGGGGACTGGCGGTTCCATCCTGCTGAAGTGGATAGAGAGGACATAGTCCCCACTCTTTATCATTCTTTCTGTAAGTAGTATTTACTTTGTTTCTGATTCAAACCTTTCTTATTAAAATTATTCTCTTAAACCTTCTTTGTCCTTTTTACAGTTTACAGACCTTGCCATCTAAGCTCGGTCATTCAAGGACAAGCTGATTCCATTCGAACTCTCTCCAACAAGCAGAGGTCTTGCAAGTTTGTGATTTCAAACATAAACTTGTTCCAAGCAGGCCTACTTCGAACGCTATTGCCGACCTCGACATCTAGCCGTCCTACTACTTCCGCTCTCACCTCTTCTCATAAGTCAACTCTATACTGACTCTTCTATCATATCATTTCTTATTACTCAAAACTTTTGAAACTAACATTTTTTTATTGACTTCTTTCCCAGGCCAAAATACAGACATGTTGAATTTTCGAGTAGCAAAGGCGGCTGCTGAGGTTGCTAAGGCGAAGAGAAAAGTTGCTGATACCGAAGTCGCTGACCGACCTGAAGAGGTCAACTCGAAATCTGAAGCATAATAGCCATTGAAGAGACACCGTTCTACAGAATGGCCAGCTATGTCGATCCTTCCTGCTCCATCCAGTTCTCCTCAGTCATTTCCTTTGGCTATCCCTACAATGGCAGCGACTTCTTCTTCGAGGTCCCAGGAAAGATGCCTCGATCCATAAAGACCAAGTAGAGATGATTTAGTGGGGCGCCGACCTAAAGTCTTTTTATATTTCCTCTGAGCTCCCTCTCCAGCGAGGGAAACAATTGCTGCATTACCATTCCCTCTGAGGGAGTCCGCTGCTATTATGACCAGGAGCTAATATGAGAGAGAGCAACAATTTCTGGCTAATATGCCTATTGGGAAAAATATCATTTCAGCTCAGCTCTACAACCATAGAGCGATCCTCCACATGACATCGGTCACTGAGAAGGTAAAGCTCCAGAATCTTTAACATTATACTTTTATTATATATATGACGACCTTTTAACATAACATTATCTGTTTTTAAGGTCAAGGCTGAGCTCGACAAGATGCTCAAATTAAGGGATCAGGCCAATGTCCTTTTTGAGAATGTAGAGGCAGAGAAGGCGATCTTTGCTGAAAAGGAGAAAAATTATGAAGATCGCCTGAACATAATGTGGGACGAACTCAATGCCTGCCTCACTACAGAGTTGAAACTTATGGATGAAATCAAAGCTCTGCGAATATGGGGGGAGAAAGCTAATGCTTGAGCCGAAAGCGAGAAGAAGAGAGCTGATGAAGCAACAGCTCGGGCAACAACAGCGATAAGAAGGGTGAAGGAGGCGGAGCTAAAGGCCTTTAAAGCAGTTGAGGACTGGAGGGCTTCCCCTGAGTCCGATGTCTTAGCTCATGATGCATATGTGCTGACCTTGGGGAAAATCATTAAGTCCATAAACAAGGAGAGGCTAGATTGGAATACTGCCTTTTTAGCATATGCATATAAGAGCAGCATGCACATCTCGAGCAAATATCCAAAGCAGCTGAAGTTAGGATCACTTTAGCTGAGGAGGATGTAGCTCACGTTTATGTTCCTCCCTAAGACCCCCAGCCCCTTAGTTTCTTTCTTTGTACTTAAGTTTTATTTATTTTTATTTTTTATGAATCCTTTGTAATCTCTTAACTTCAATGAATGGAATTTTCAATTTGCTCTTTAAATGTTTTTACTTCAACAATAACTTCGTTACTTGAATATTTATATGTGACATTAATTTTCATTGTGGGTACCTCTTTATAAGAAATTTTGTCAATTCTTATAACCATAGTTTGACTTGCTCGTAAGCAATACTTAGGTTTTTATGAAAATTCCACCACGTGTTGCAGCACATGCAATCTAAGCTCGGCCTGCTCATGAGCGGGGCTTAGGCAATTCCTTGTAGGAATTTCTACCAAGTGTTGCAGCACATGTAACCTTAGCCAATGATTCTCCACTTTAAAAGCATACATTTTTATTATACATAACGTGCATTACAAAGCATAACCGTCATTTTACTAATAATATTTTTTGAGGTGCTCCACATTTCAGGGATGTAGTAAAGGTCTTCCTTCCATATCTTCCAATTCATAAGCTCCTTTAAGCAATACTTTTGTTACTTTGTAAGGACTTTCCTAGTTCGGTCCCAAGGACCCAGAATTGAGTTCTCTTGTTTCTAAAAAGACTTTTCTTAATACGAGGTCGCCCGCTTTGAATTCTCGTTTATTGACCTTTTGATTGTAATACTTGGCATTGCGTTGTTTATATACTGCATTTCTGATCTCAGCCTCATTCCTTTTTTCTTCTATCAAGTCCAACTCTCCTCGCAACACTTGTTCGTTCCCTTTTTCACAAATGTCATCGTTCAAGCAGAAGGAATCCCTACCTTAACAGGAATGACAGCTTCCACTCCAAAGGCTAAATAAAATGGAGTTTCCCCAGTGCTATTCCTAGGTGTAGTGCGGTAATACCATAACATACTGGGGTGTTCCTCTGTCCATCATTCCTTAAGAACATCAAGTTTAGCTTTCAGTGTTTGCTTGATGATCTTATTAATTGCTTCAACTTGGCCATTAGCTTGAGAATGATTCGGTGCAAAGGAAGTGTTTCTGGATGTCAAACTCTTCACAAAAATCAGTGAAACGATGGTTATCGAATTGTTTCCCGTTGTCAGTCACGATGGAATGTGGTATCCCGAATCTGCATATGATGGACTTCCAAATAAAATTCGTGGTCCCCTTCTTAGTTATTTTAGCCAGAGGCTCGACTTCTACCCATTTTGTGAAATAGTCCACAGCTACAATTGCGAACTTCGTTCTCCCTTTTCCAGTTGGCATAGGACCAATCAAGTCAACCCCCCATTTAGAAAATGGCCAAGAAGTCATCACATAATTCAGCTCACCTGGGGGGAGCTTGATATTGGGAACGAATATCTGGCATTTATTGTATTTTTTAGCCAATTCTAATGCATCTTTCTTCATAGTAGGCCAAAAATATCATTGCCGTAGAATTTTGTAGGCCAAGGATTGTCCACCAGCGTGATTTACACATACTCCTTCGTGAACTTCTTGTAGGGCGCTCAGTGCCTCCTCCTCATTTAAACACCTCAATAAAGGTAATGAGTATCCTTGCTTATAAAGGACATATCTATCATTGTATACCTCATTGACCTCATTCGAAGCCTTCTTACATCAACATAATCCTTTGGACATATACATATTTTCAAAAAAGACCTGATATCATCCATCCAGGTCTGTTTTAAAGTCATTTGCCATAGCGACCATTTCTGATTCCTCGATGGCTGGATGATATATCCTTAACATATGTATACTGTTAAATTTTTCTATTCTTTCACTAGTTGCCAATCAAGTCAGGACGTTAGCATAACTATTTTGAGTTTGAGGAATCTGTTCGATGGATACAGTTTCGAAGTCGTTGAACTCTCGCATCACGACTTGAGAATATTTGTTCATCTTTTCTTCTCTAGCTTGATATTCTTCATTGACCTGATTGACCACCAACTGTGAGTCACTGTGGATTATCAGATTAGCAACTTTCATATTTTTTTGCCGTCTTTACTCCAACTATGAGTGCCTCATATTCAGCTTCATTGTCGAGGCTTTGAAATTGAAGGACAGTGCTTCGCAAAGCAGCTGATTGTTGGGGCTAATCAAAACAATTCCAGTCCCCGATCCTGTTTCGATAGAAGAGCCATCTACAAAGAGTTTCCAGGGCGGTTGATGAAAAGATTCTTCAGTTGGAGCTTAACTAAACTCTGCAACAAAGTTGGCGATGGCTTGTCCTTTCAAAGAACAATGTTTATATCTTATATAGAATTGGCCAAGTTCCACAGCCCACTTCGCCATCCGACCTGAAGTGTCTGGTTTTTGCAATACCTGTCTTAACGGGTAGTTAGTTAAGATTTCAATTGGATGCTCCAAGAAGTAAGGCTTCAGTTTCCTTGCTGCTATCACAACGGTATAAGCCAGCTTTTCTAAGTGGAAATATCGGAGCTCGGCCTCATACACCCCCTCTTCCTCCCTTACTAAGACAGTACTGGCTACATGGTCAGATACAGCTAGATATAATATTAAAACCTCCATTGCTTCTGGTTTTGACAACACTGGAGGTTGTGTTAGTTGTAATTTCAGCTCGTCAAAAGAGCGATGACACTCAGAAGTCCATTCGAATTTCTTTCCTTCTCTCAAGATGTCGATGAAAGGTTTACATTGTCAGTCGATTTAAATATAAAAATGAAGGCAACCACCCGTCCCGTCAAGCTTTGTACCTCCTTAGGCTTCATTGGGGGGGAACGTATTTCAATGATAGCTTGTATCTTTTCTGGGTTTGTTTCAATTCCCCTATGATTTACCAAGTACCCAAGAATTTTCCTTAGCTCACTCCATAGGCACATTTGTGTGGATTCAGCTTCATTGCATAC
Source organism: Fraxinus sp. D2006-0159 (assembly GCA_903798375.1). Classification (NCBI taxonomy): domain Eukaryota; kingdom Viridiplantae; phylum Streptophyta; class Magnoliopsida; order Lamiales; family Oleaceae; genus Fraxinus; species Fraxinus sp. D2006-0159. The sequence continues at coordinate 7,297 of CAIGRQ010007357.1, forward strand.
TTTCTTAGTACTTTAAACATTTCTGCAAGGTGCAACTGATGATCCTCTGCATTTACACTTTTCACTAGAATATCATCAACATATACTTCCATGGTTTTACCAATCTGCTCAGCGAACATGGCGTTGACTAGATGCTGATAAGTAGCTCCGGCGTTCTTGAGACCGAAGGGCATCATCTTGTAACAATAGAGCCCGCGGTCTGTTACGAAGGCAGTGTGTTCCCGATCTAGTTCATACATGAGGATTTGATTATACCCCGAGTACGCATCCATGAAGCTAAGCAATTCATGTCCCGCCGTTACATCTACCATTTGATCTATTCTTGGTAACGAGAAGCTGTCATTTGGGCATGTCTTATTCAGATCGGTAAAATCAATGCACATTCTCCAATCACCATTGCTTTTATTTACCAGAACTGGGTTAGCTATCCACGTTAGGTATTTTGCTTCATGAATAAACCCGTTATGGAGCAGCTTTTGTACTTCTTTGTTCAAGACTTCGTACCTTTCTGGATTTAAAGGTCTTCGTCGTTGTTATCGTGGTTGTACTGTAGGGTCAAGTCCTAGCTTATGAAAAGTGACCTTCGGGTCAATCCCTTTCATATCAGTGTGATCCTATGTGAAGACATTAAGGTTTTTTTTGAAGGATTTCGATAATATGATCTCGGATGGGTGGTTTTAATTCGTGACCAACTTTGAGTTCCTTTGGTGGGTTGCCTGATCCGGCCTCTATTTTGTCCAGCTCCTCTACTGGTTCTCCACCTTTCATTCGTACGAGTGGGTCCAGTGAACTCTGGTCGGATCTTGCTGAGCATATTATATGGATCTCTGGATTGATCCTCACTTGGCATGTTTCGACGATATGTTTATTTTCCCTGACTTATCCTATTCCATGCGGCGTAGAAAACTTAAGGGAGTAATTATACATTGACACAATTGCCTTGAGGTTGAATAACAACGGTTGTCCCATGATAGCATTGTATGGAAAATTTGAGTCATTACGATGAATTTTACATTTAACCTTGTTCAGCGTGGGGCTTCGCCGACCTCAACTGGAAGTTTGATATTTCATTTGGCTTTAACAAGGGCCCCATTGAGTCCCAGGATCATATTGGGATATGATTGCAAAATACTCAGTAGAATGCCCATCCATTCCAACGTGTGGGCATAGAGTATGTTAAGAGAACTGCCTGTATCAACTAAGATCTTAGGGACAACAATTCCTGCAATGGGTACCGAGATCGTCATGATACCAGAATAAGGACAAGAGTCTGCGTCCTTTTCTTCAAACATGAGTTGTTCGTTGAAAGTACCTAGGCGATGCTTCTCTGAGATTCCGATCTCAGTGAGGTCGGCGACAATCGGCCTTTTCAATTCATTACTTTTCCTGGCTCATTTTCCCTTAACATTTGAACCCGAGGATATGGTAAATCAACATTGCAAGCCCTCGCTTCAGCCTAATTCCCACGTACAACACCCGGTCCGCTTGGAGTAAGAAATTTCATACAATAATGATAGATCGAGGTCGCGTTTGTAACTCATGTAACGAGGGTCTTCCTAATATGCCATTGTAGTTCGAAGGGAGATCTACCATAATAAAATCTACCAGGATCCGTCTTTGTCAAGGGAATTCTCCCAAATCCACGCTTAAAACAATTTGTCCCCGTGCTTCGATAGGATCTCTCGAGAATCCTTGTAACCTTCTATAATACGACTGGATATAGTGTTCTTGGATTCTCATTTACTCCAACGTTCAAGAATATAGCACGTTTACCGAACTTCTATTGTCAACTAAAATTCGATGCACCCGTACTCCTACAACAGTCATGACAATGACTAACTCATCGATTTGGTCCTGTAAAATTTCGTATGAATCTTTTTTTGAAAACCCAAACCATGCTTCACGAAGATCTATGCCGACCTCAGGTTCCATTAGTGTGACATTATAATTTTGCCAGGTGCGGGCATTACGTGCTTGCCTCCGCCTGGACCTTAAAGACATTGATTTCCATTTATTAGAGTTCTAATTTCAGCTCGGGTGATTGTATCATGAGCTCGTTGATTCATCTGAACTGGCTGGTTTGTTCCGGACTGGTTTGGCTGTCGATTGTCTGCTTGACTTGCTTCTCTAGGCTTGGCCACAAATTCTTGTAGATGACCTCGGCGAATCAAAGACTTTACTTCTTCCTTCAGATTTTTGCAATTGTTAGTGTTATGCCCCGTAAACCTATGGTATCGACAATACCTCCCTGGAGCTTTTTCAGAGTATTCATTTTTCTAAGGTGGAGGTCTGCGGAATGCCTCATTTTCCTCTACTTGTAAGAAAACTTCTTCCAACGTGGCATTCAGGGGGTGATATTTTTTCTTTTATCGCGGTTATAATCTTTATCTATTTGTTTGTCTTTCGTCTATTGTGAAGTTGGATGATTTGAATTTGACTTGAGATGTTCTTGATCCGACGTGGCTTCCTCAACACTAATATGTTTCTCAGCTCGGCTCAAAAACTCGTGGTATGTTTGAGGCCCATCCTCGTGTATAGCCACCAGAACCTTGTTTTTTTGCCTTAATCCAGAGAGGAATGCCATAAGTGCGGCGTCGTCTAAAATCTTTTCAACCTCCATGGACTGTTTATTGAATCTACTAATATAACTTTTTAGTTAATTAGTTATCCCTTGTTTAATGCTTACTAACTGCTCTTTAGGCGTGGTCCTCGCCTTAGAGCCTATGAATTGGCCAAGAAATTCTGTAGCAAAGTTGCACCAATTTTTTATGGATCTTTGGTGGAGCTTCCTGAACCATCTTTGGGCCTTATCCCCCAAGGTGAGCAGGAATGCATGGCACATTATGGAATCTCCCGCTCCTTGAAGCTCCATGCAGGAAGTATATTTATCCAAGGGAATGAGAGGGTCCCCTTCTCCGTCATACCCAGTTAGTTGTGGTATCTTCAACTTTTCGGGTAGAGGTTCAGCAAGAATATCCTCAGTGAATGGAGAATGTCGTTTTGTGAGGTATTCCTCCGTACTTCTTTCGTGTTTAGCTTCTAGATCAGCGATACGTTTCCTTAAGGCGCTCATTTCAGGTCCTGGTCGTTCTACTGAACACCTAGCATAGGATTTTTCATGCTTGTTTGGAGGTGTGATGGAATGTTGAGAGCCCAATCTATTAAACACATTGTTAGTTTTCCATGCAATTGGTCTTGTGGTTATGGGAGAACTTCTGATTTCTTCAGTTTGGTCTTTGGAAGATCCCCCTCCTGAGAACTAGAGGGTCCTTCTGCTCGGAGGTCATCTAGCCTTTTCTTTTTGTGCGGATTTGACCTCGGTATCCTGCAGTGGGACGGGAGCTTGATTCTGCTCCAGCCTGTTGACAACATTCGCCAATTTTTCAATAGTTTTTCTCATTGTGATCATCTGAGGATGGACGATGTCCGTTTAACCTCATCCTTGCCTTGTACTTCATGATGGCTGGTATGTTCAGGATGAGTATGTGATTGATTCTCAGATGCTTACGATTCATCCATCATAATATTTTCAAGTTGGAAGGCTTCCTTATAGCGCCAATCTGTTGACGTTGAACTTTGTATAGACGAATTTCTAAGCCAACTTCACGGAAAGTAAGGTTTCAATTATGATAAAAGATCGCAATAGTCCTATATATGACCACAGTTAAGGTTATTATTCCTCTAACATAGGAGATATTTGAAATATGATTAAAAGATATAATGAGATGTTGTAATGTCTCCAGAGAAAATTGTCATCCCCTTCCTTTTGGCTTTAATCCCCTATTTATACTAAGAAATGTGCATGTATCTTGCCCTTCATGTCTTGACAGCTGTCATTCTGAGCTGAAGAAGTACGTTCGTTGCCCTAATTGGTTTGGCTAACAAGCTCGGAATGTCATATCATCATGAGTTAATCCTGCAAGTGGTCCCTAGTAATTAATGAATTACTTAGGGAAGAGAGCTTAATCACTTGATTTGTGGATTATGTGGGCATCAATGTCAGAACTTTACATATGCACTCAGTTGATTGGATATCTATATATTTCGTCAGTAATTTTCAATCATTATACTTCCTTCAATCTCAATAAACTATATAAACTTCTTGTGCAAGCAAACCAATGGCCGAGCTGACTTCAATAACTGACCTCAGAGGCTAACAACTGAACCGGCCTCAAGTTAAGACCTATTCTTCTTCTATAGTAATCCGAACTTAACCGAACTCTGATGTTGGACATCAACAATAACTAATACTAAATTCTTAGTTTTCTTGGATATTCAAGTTTCAAACACCAAAAAGTGTTTAATCCTTAATATTAAAATTAATTGCAATTGCAATTTATGAAGCATAATACACGTGAAAAAAGATGGATTTTCTTTAAGCTCCAATTTATAGTCAGTAATCTTTTCTATAAATAGCATTACTCATTTAAAGAACAGGAGAGGGTAGAATTTTCTTGGCCTTTTTTATTCATATAAGTCCTACTTCCACGTGAGTATAGATCGACAAAGATGTAAACTTTTTTTTGGCTAAGAAGTATAATTCCATTTATTCTACATGTTCTCACGTGTGAAAACCATAAAGCCGCGTGTACTTTATGTTTGTCAATAGAGTACCCTACCCCAAACCCCTTTCGTTTTATGCTCACCCCCAGGGCCGTACCTGTGATTTTCGAGGCCTGAGGCGAACTCCCAAGATTGGGCCCCCCCAAAATCAACGTAAATGTAAAATTCAAAAGTGTATTATCGACAATATCCAATATCCATTGTCAAATTCTCAAATTCTCAAATTCATTATCTAAATATCCAA
>CAIGRQ010007376.1:0-10970 GCA_903798375.1 Fraxinus sp. D2006-0159
ATATTTGAAAAAAAAAAATTTAATTCTAAAGTTAACATTTTACTCTTTTTAATTTGATTAAAATTGTTCAAAGGCCAATTTTATTTGTCAACTAACAGTCAAATTGACAATTTTCATCTATTTGAACTTTAACTGCTAATTTTTCAAAGGTTTGAAATATTCGCTGACACAAAGTGAATGTTAAAGTAAAGTTCGCTAAAAATTCAAAGGTTTGTGATCGCTGCTGCAATCATCCCTAATTTTAAACACGAGTGATAGTGAGAAAAAATTAAATATATTAATTTAAAATGATATGTCAATCATTCATTTAGGGTGTGTTTGAGCCACATTCTTTTGTAAGAATGTATTCTGGAATGGTAGATTGATGAAAAATGTGTGGTGGAAAAAGAAGGAAAATTTATTGATGTGATGGAAAATATTATTTTATTGAAGAACGTATAGTTGAAAATAAGTAGAATAATGAAAATGAAAATTTTAATATATACCAAACAGGAGCTTAATGAACAACAAATCTCAACTAAGCCCCGAGCTATATTATGATTTTCATTTTGAACTAGTGATGGCAATGGGGCGGGTTCGGAGCGGGGCACCCCGCCCCACCCCGCCCCTTCCCGCCAATCCCCGCCCCGCGCCCTGCCTCGCCTTAGACGAGGCGAGGCGGGGCGGGGATGGGGGCGAGGCTAGGCGAGGTGGGGCGGCGTCTTGCCCCGTTTCATGTCCCATTTAGATTTTTTTTTAACAAAAAATTTCCAATTAAATACAAATTCAAAATTTTATAATCCAAATCAAACAATACTTAAAATAATTACATCAATATCCAAACAAAGTAATGAAAACAAACAATGTGCAAAATTTAAAAAATAATATTCAATTTTTTTATTTTTTTTTANTTTAGATTTTTTTTTAACAAAAAATTTCCAATTAAATACTAATTCAAAATTTTATAATCTAAAGCAAACAATATTTAAAATAACTACATCAATATTCAAACCAAGTAATGAAAACAAACAATGTCCAAAATTAAACAAACAATGTTCAATTTTTTTTTTTAATATTTAACTAGGCGGGGGGCGGCAATTCTCGCCCCGCCCCGCCAATTCGTCGAGGCGGGGCCCCGTCGGAGTGGAGTGGGGCGGGACGGATTTTTTTGTCATCTCTATTTTGAACACATATTTTTCAACCGCCCCGCCTCGCCAATCCGTCGAGGTGGGGCCCCGTCAGAGCGGAGCGGGGCAGGACGTATTTTTTTGTTATCTTTATTTTAAACATATGTTTTTCAATAAAATAATATTTTTCATTATATTAATAATTTTTTTCTTATTTTTTAATCACGTATTCCTTATCGCATTATTAAAAAAAAATGCATTCTTTCTATTTAACGTGCATTAAACATGGGCTAAATAAATTGACCCTTTTAGTTGCTTTTTCCGCTGCCATGTCCCCAAGTCTGGTTCAATTGTATTTCTTTACTGATTGGATTACTAATGTCTAGTCTACGGTCTATGGAGCGCGTAGATGTCACGATTTCTTCACCACTTGCCCTATAAATGGCGGGAGCCTCTCATGTCTCTAGTCTCTATTGTCTTCAACGATTTTACTCCTTTCACTATCCGGTCCCTTTGAAAACCCTACATTGTCAGTGAAACCCCATAAAACCAAAATCTGTGAAAATCAATAGCAGCCGAAGGTGCGAAATCCATCATTCTATTCGACTCCTTTTGTCTCACTCTAGGTTTTTTTATTAAAAATGTTCGACACCATACTTTTTTTTTCCTATTTTTTGTTGTTTAGGGTGTAAAGCGAAATTAGGGCTCTTTTTATTTTTTCTTTTTCGAGAGTGACGAAATTGGAGAATTGTATTGTATATTTAAAAATGGATGCCGCGGCCGGTGTCGCCGTCGCACGCGGTGTTTCTATGCCGATGTCAACGACATCTCAGCCTTCTCGTAAGGAGTGGCGGGTTGTTTCCGAGCAATCGGCTCGAAACCCCACTAGTGAGGTATATTTACTTGCATTGCTTTATTTTGATTCGAGACATCTGCTTCTTTATTTGTGTGTAGAGGAAATTATTTCTGATTTAAACGCGTATCTAAAAGTTAGGGTTTGCAATTTTTTCTGGGTCTTTATATTTGTGTTTTTTTTTATTTGTATTTGGGCGGCCACATTAGGAGCTTTCCAAGCTAGGCCAGTCTGATGAGAGATTGATATATGAGGTAACTGATTTCTATAAAAACTCTTTATAATTCTCTTTTTACTGGTTACTTTGATTTTTTGAGTGAAGATGAAGGTGATTTGGAGTGTTATATTAAGGTGCAGCAGGGAAGAGAGCCCACGGATGTGGATTTCTGCTCAATAACTATTGACAGGGGTTTGGACAATGATATTTTGCAGCAAAGACTTTTAACAGTGGCAAAACAAAGAGAGGAATTGCAGCACATGGAGATTGAACTTCAGGCACACGTCATTATAAGATCTGAGATTATGGAGATTCAGAAGTCATATGATGCACAGATCAAAGAGCACGCAAATGCAAATGTCAAATCTCAGGTTTTGCTCTATTCTTTGAGCCAAATGCTATTGTGTATTTTTAGCTATGTTAAGTGTTTGTATTTTGGCATTCATGGGGGTTTGATGCGGAATATCGGGTGTGATTCGATGTTTAGGAGCAACTGCATGAAAAGGAACAGAAGATTCATGAGCTTGAGAGAAAGATGGAAGAGAAAGAAAGGGAGCTAAATGGAATTAGATTGGATAAAGAAGCGGTTAGTTTGAGACTCTTATGGCAGTTTGTTTCTCTTTAAATTAGGTTTTCTGCCACTAATTCTAATTTCCTGGTGATTGTTTTACTAAACTAACATCCACTGTAGCAGGCTTGGGCCAAAGAGGATCTTTTGAGGGAACAAAGCAAGGAGCTCCAAAGCTTCAGGTTTGCCTGTGTTTGGATTGGAATTCATAGTATGCCTTTGTGTTGGCTATGTTTTACTCTTCTCTTTTGATTGTTCAAATATATGATCTGTTCATTGTAACATGCTTAAAGTTTTACATTTTATTTGCTTAGAACAAGTGTATTTACTGTTAAGCAATTCATTCAGAATCTGAGTTATTGATTGATGCATCGTATTGTTCCTGGCTCTGGCAGATTAAACTATTAGTAGATCCAACTCTTGATCTGGTTTCAAATCTTACTTCGCCTCCTTAAAGTGTTCAAACCTGCATGGATTATAAATTTATAATTGAAGGAACTGCATTCTTTTGCAGAAGAGAGAGGGATAGCACTGAAGCTGAAAGAGCGCTGCATATGAGACAAATCCATGATCTTCAGGAACATGTTCAAGAAAAAGAACAACAGCTCATGGAGTTGCAGGAACAGGTATGTCATTTATTGTGTCTATAATGAACATCAGGGAATTGTGTTGATCAAATTTTCTGAAGCCTCGATCAGGTTGTTTGTCTTTTATTAGTATTAGTCAGAGTTGAACGTCTATTGCAAGTTATTCTAAAATACTTTATAAGTGTTGTAAAAGTAATATTTGATACCAATTTGTTTGGAGGATATGATGAGTCTCAACTGAACTAATGACAATAAAATTTAGGGTAGAAATTTAAGAGGAAAAAATTATACTTCCAAAACTCAACTTCTATAATTCAAACTTTTTGTGATGATGAAATACTACAAATGAGCAACCTTTTTATACCACATTTGGTACATAAGAATTAATTTCTAATACATGTATTTAAACACCCATTAAAATTCTTAAATACATGAATAGAAATAAATTTATATGTAGTATTTATTTCATATTGAATTCATCCGAAAAATGATTCTCACTTCATGTGATATTTAATATATTATAGATTTTCAAATACTTTTACAAAGGTTTAAATGATATCCATGACACAGTAATTCCACGTTGAGCTTATTCAGGAAACTTAAACCTCTCTATAAATGCTTATCTATGATATGTGCTCTGCAGGTGCTTTTCATAAAATGATTTATCTTGACTTATGTTTTTGTCTCCTGAAATGTTAGTCACTGTGTCCTGCCTCTCTTCTGTCCAATTAAAATACTTTGAAAGGGGTATATTTAAATTCTTGGGGTGAACATAGACTGTTCATTTTGTATTTCAGCATAGGATTGCTCAAGAAACCATTATTTTCAAAGATGAGCAATTAAGAGAGGCACAAGCTTGGATGACTCGTGCTCAGGAAATGGATGCTTTACAATCAACCACTAATCACACTTTACAAGCTGAAATACGAGAACGTGCTGAGCAGTATAATCAACTATGGCTTGTTTTTCAGAGACAGGTGGTTAAGTTATTGAATTATTTTTAGTCCTCAACATTCAAATGCTAAATTTAATTATGAAATCTGTTTTCAATTAGACTCATTAGATTTATCGAACTCATTATTAGTTTGGTGAGATGGAGAGGTTTCATCTGCATATGCAACAACTACAGCTTGAATTGGCTGATGCTAGAGAAAAGAGTGGAAGTCACTCTCATATAAATTCAAAAGATGTTTCTGAAGTTGGACAAAGCAATGGTTGCCAGCTGGAGGTGAACGGAAATGGGACACCAAGTGAAAAATCTGCTAGCCTACTAAATGGGAATGTTGAAGGCACCTCATCTTTTGTTCCAGGAGGGAACACGCCAACGCAGGTAGAACTGTTTTCATTCTGGATTTTGCACAAATCCTGTAAGTTGTACCAGATGCATGTGAGGGCGACGAAAGTTTATGTTCATTAATTTTGGATTATATACCTGCTCATTCTCTGCTATATTGTTTTCTTTGTATGTTGATGTATTGAATAATCTTGCGGCTTGGTTTGATAATCTGTTTTTTATTGCTCTACGTGTCATTAATAAAGAATAGGTTTACCCCCCCAATCACTGATGTGATTGCTGCAACTCGGTCTTTCCTGTTATTTCTTCCTTTCTTTGGATGATAAAAATAAATTCCTCATCTCTTTCCCATGTGAAGGAAAAAATCTAGAGAATAATAAAAGTACTACTAACACTTCAACGGCCAGAAATGCACAACATAAACATTGATTCTTTCGTGTATTCTGAAATTTACATTTTCCCTGTAGACTGATGCTCATGCTGTTCCATTTGCTCCTCCATCCCTGCTTGGGTTGCCACCCTACCTTCCACCTGTTCAGATGACTGCTTTGCATCCATTTGTAATGCATCAACAAGGGGTGCCCCACACAGTACCGTCAAATGTCACACAGTCTATTTTCCAGACTATACCTACTATGTCATCTCTTCAACTTTCACAGAACCAACAGGTAATCAATTAAAACATGTTGTATTATTGGTTATACTTGTAAGGTTTGGTAATCGCGGCTGTTCTTTCGTTGTTTAGACTGTATCAGATGGTCAACAGATGCCTATCCACCAACAGTTTCCTCTGCAATCTGAACAGACCTCATTGGGAGCTGTTTCTAGTTATGATTATGAAGTATCTGTAAATGGGCAAGTTCTTTATCCAAACTATTTTGATGCCAACATCAGCCAAGGGATAGAGCCTAACTCTATGGTTCCACCACCAAATAAAGAGGGGCAGGTAGTTAGTTCAAAGAAAGAATTAATCATAATACTTTCAAATATTTAGCTCTATTCAGTTGCTATGATCATTGTTCAGGCTCTTGAGTCTGTAGATGAAAGCTACCCGGCTGGAACCCAGCAAGTTTCTTCGCAGTTTCATGATGTGCTTAGATTGGATCCTCTAGAAAACAATAATGAGACCAAGGTTTTGTTCTCATGCTTTTTAATACTCAATACAACATTGCTGTTTTTGTCTTATTTTTTTGTGGTGATGCTGGTTCTAGTGATTATAGATTGAGAGTTTTTCTTGATTTGTAACTGGATAGGAGAAGAATGACAGCCCTGTGCCAGATCATAGACTAGAGAACAGAAGCTTAATATTGGAACAACCTAATTCTACCGTGAATGCACCCTTGTCTGAGGTACCTAATCATGCTGTAAATATCAGAAAAACGACAATGAACAAAGTCTCAGGTGCTGTTTCTTCTGATGCCACTGTTTCCACCGGGCAGAAAAATTCACATGTGATTGAAAAGCCTCCAGAGATTTCTCTCCTTGATGAAAGATCATTGCTAGCTTGCATTGTTCGCACAATTGGATCTGGTGGTAGAATTAGGATTAGTTCAACGGTCAGTTTAATTAATTTTTTTATATTTACATATATTACTCATGTAATAAGTGTTGATTATTTGCTTGATGATGCATTTCTTTTGTGAGGACAGCTTCCAAATAGACTTGGAAAAATGCTTGCGCCCCTTCACTGGCATGATTATAAGAAGAAGTATGGGAAGCTTGATGATTTTGTGACTGGTCATGCTGAAGTATGCCCTTTGGCTGTTTGTTTTTCTGCTTTGAATATTTGATAGGGCTTTATGTTAGGCATTGACTGTTCTTTTATGTATTTTAGTTATTTGTTATTGAGGGGGACTACATTCATCTTCGAGAAGGTGCACAAGAAATAATAGCAGCCACAGCAGCTGTTGCTAAAATTGCTGCAGCTGCAGCTGCATCACCATCTTCATATCCAACACTGTTACCTTCTGTGGCAGTCACTCCCATGGCACAATTCCACAGATTGAAGGTCACCTCGCATGAATTCACATCTGCAAATGCTGATAAGACCAATTTCAATGAGATTGCAGCCTCTAGACCTTCACATATTGATGGAAATCCTTCTAAGTTCTCTGCAATTCGTAATCAGAATATGGATGGTGCTTCCTTTAGCGTTGCTGGGGGAGTCTCAAATATTAAAATTTTGGGCAAACCTAAGGATCACATGGAACTGAATGGATCTGAAAACCCTGAACTATTGACAGTTGGAAATGGAATAAACACTGATAAAGATGGTGTTTCCCAAAGGAAAGTTGCATCTCATGGGAAGCCCGGAGCAAGTTTAGTAGGAAAACAACAGGGCAGGTATTGACTTTAGAATTTCATAACTGATTAATTCTGTGCTTACATCGGAATAGAAGCTTACTGAAATCAGCTTCTCCTTTTGCCAGGGCAACTAGTGCTGCATCAAGTCCTGGAAGATAGTAAGTTGCATTATATTTTTAAATATGCTGTGTTTTTGTGTTACATTTCTTTCTAAAATAGATTATATGCTTTATGCTGCTGTTTAGCTTGTGGACAAAGCTTTACGTGCATCTCTTCCCTTGAATATCTATATGGGATTCTGAGACATCTCGAAACGTGAATTTGAAAGCATATAAAAGTGTGTTCAAATTTAAAACTGAAGAGGATGATGTGGAAGGGTGAAATTATCATCAGAAATGCGAACATTCACTGTGATTTTTATATATTAATTGAGGATTATGGCTATATAACTCAAATGTTACGTATACCAAAGAGTTGTGTGATAGACGCCCAATAATACTCACTTGTGCAATTTATTCTTTCAAGTTTGTTATTCCTTCAAGTTGTTAATTGGTTAGCATTAGGTGTATAATAGGTATTCAATTATAAATAAAGGTGATGGGGGATCTGGAATTTATTCAGGAAGATGTTTAGAGTTTAGGGGTACAGATCTGGGCCTCCCGAATTCCCTCAATTGTTACTTAATTTCTGTCCATTTTATCAATACAACAAACAGTTTTCTGTGATCATCCATTGAATATAACTTGAGTTCTCTGCAGGAACCTTCTTCAGTAGAGCAGGGGTCTTCACAGTGGAATCAAGAGCAGCAACTGGTATGCAAACAATTTGGTATCAGAGCACTCGATTCTAGGTCAAATGAAAACAAAATTCAGTTGCTGCACTTGATTCTACTGTGTGAAGACCCTTATTCTGCTGCTCAATTGAAGGTTCCTGCTGAGAACTTGAGTTATATTCAATGGATGACACAACAAATTGTTTGTTGTATTGATAAAATGGACAGAAATTGAATAATAATTCCGTGGCAATTCAAGAGACCCGGATCTCTTCCCCTAAACTCTAAACATCTTCCTAAATGAATTCCACATCCCCGTCACCTTTATTTGTATTCCCCTATTGACTACCTACCTATTATACCCCTAATGCTAACCAACAACTTGAAGGAATAACTAACTTTAAAAAATAATTTGCATGAGTATTATTGGGGGTCTATCAATGTGCTATGTGACAGGGTAAAAAGTATTGGGTTGGGTGCATTTCTTTAGCTATATGTGTTGTGTCTATTTGTGTTTTATCTGGAATACACATTTAAGCTTGTGCTTCTTGTGCGACCAGCTGGTAAAGTTTGGCCATTTGTTGTGGAGGATAAAATTGGTGTCACATTCTTTTATATGTTCATTTAGCATGTTAATTATGTCTTAAGATATTTGAGGAGGTTTTAAAGTGATCATGCACTTGCTCTGCTGGCTTTTCAGAAGCTCCCTTGTTTAAATTCGTACGTGTTACGTTTGTGTGGATCTGTTTTGCCTTGGATTGGTGTCTAATTTTTGTTTGCCTCCCCGTTGTTGATTTTGTAGAATATGTCTTGGATCCTGTTGGGGAGAGTGCCATGACTAGATAAACGTGCAGCAAGTGCTATTGGAGATGATGAGGTCATATGCTCTTCAGTTGGAATCTCCAATAAAATTTATCCTATGAGATTGGGAGTACTAGCTGAACTAGATAACATGTTCAGTTCGATTGGAAGAACTTGTTTTCATTTCGTATTTTTGTGTACTGGAAACTGTAAAGCGTCTTTCGGATTTAAAATTATTGGAAAAATAGTGGTTATTTTTGCTAACTTGTTTTTCAAAGGTTGGTTGGTATCATCCCTGCTTTGTAATGCAATCATGTCATTCCCAAAGAATGGGATAAAACAGTTATATGACACCACTTTAGGAGTACTGCTCACTCTTTTCTGGTGATTAGCGGTGCTATTGTTGTCTGAATATTATCTTGAATATACATCACTTACCAATAAGGATGACGCCAGATTATGTTTTTGCAAAGTATAGTGTGTTAGAAAAAGGGACAATCATTCGAGGACAGGCAAATAAAAAGATAAGAAACAGAAGAAAAAGCAACTACGGAGGTTCATTAACCCAACTAATTCCCGTGTCAGGTGATCTGATTTCCTACGCAGTTGAGTAATTGATATTAGGTGATCTTATTTCCTTTGCAGTTCAGTACATGGTTTGCTCGTAAAATCTAGAATTTCATAGCATCACATCTTTTAGTTGTACTGTTACTCTTGTTCTATCAAGCCAAGTGTACGTTTCTGTACTGGAATATGCTATTGAGCATGCTTATATTTTTTTGCCCATTTCTGTACTGGAATATGCTATTAAGCATGCTTATATTTTTTGCCCAAAATTGGTTAAAACTCTTCTCGGAAGCAAGGGCCTTACTGGCAGCAATTTAAGCTATATAAACGTGCTTGTTTATTTGGGCAAAACAAGAAAGGAAAACAGAGGATTCAATGTCTTTGTATTGCACTCCATATTTGAAACTTTAGCTACCAAAACTAGCAAAACAGTACTCGTGTCTCATGTTCATTAAAATAGTAATGCAAAGCTTGCTGCCAAGTTAACGAAACATTGATGGTGTAACGAAGAGGGCCAAAGGAAAATAAGAGGACATTACTATAGACTGTTCAATATATGAAGCACAAGAAACAAGTAAAACATCACCTAAGCTTCTTCTTATACCACCTATAAGTTCATATGACCATCGGAAATCACTCTCTACCCTCATTACGTCCTAAACCTGAGTTTCCTTGGCCATCACCAGAAATAGCATCCAATCCACCTGGCTGGTTTCCTCTCAAATCCATCATACCTGAACTGCCAACTCCAGGTTGCATAAGAAAATGCATACCGTTATTGACACCACCACCTATGCCAAAGTGCCCTTGCATCTGTTGCTGTTGTTGGAACTGGAGTAGCTGATTTTGCTGGTCTTGAGGCCGGAGTGCATTAACCTGGAATGGCAGCTTTGCCATTGGGGCACCATGTTGCTGTTTAACTGCTGAACCTTGAGTCTGCTGGGTATAGTTCCCTTGTGAAGCAACAGAACTAGTGGGAACCTGAAATTACTATATTAGTGTTAGCAGGAAACTACATATCCGTAATACATTTTGGACAACTACTAGACATACCTGTGATGATGCTTGTCCTGGTGGTGGCTGGGCATCAGCAACTGCCGCTAAATACATCAAATTCTTCTGAAGGATAGCTTGGTACCTATATCATTTAACTCGTCGTAAGGTGATGCATGATTTCCTCTTCTAGGACATTGGATAATTCTATTTTGCATTGAATTTCTTTTGCAAATATACAGAATTTCACATTCACCACTATGAACATGTGAGAGCAATGATTAATGACAACGACAGTGACAGTGACAGTACAATAAACACATCAATAAATCCTTACAAAGACCAATAAAAAAGCAGCCCATACAGAAAATATAGCTACATGTATAATTTATTGATATAAATAGAGATTCCTGCAATGCACCCTCCCAATCACACAACAAACCCCGCGACTCATAAATTTCTAGAATCCCTTTCAAAACCATAATTGCAGCTTTGTATGCCCACACACCATCACTTATCAAAGTACAGTGTCACCAGGCCTCTATAAGCTCCCAATACCCGTTTTAAGCTAAAAAGCATAAAACCTACTTAAAATTCCAAGACTCAATGATATGATGCTATTCAGCCCATGGCCATTATTTTGAGAATGGAGTTTAGAATAATGATTTTTTTTGAGAATGTGCAGTTAAAAGGTAGGGGAAATTTTGAATTTACGTTCAAAATATTTTATTGTGTGAATGTGTGGTTGAAAATAAGTAAATAGAAAAAAGAGTTCAAATAATGGTCGTCAAACGGGGACCTAGTCTATTAGTTCTTTACCGTTACCATGTATCACTACCATGGTATAAAAAAGCAGTAGTGAGGCTCGTCTCACCGTAAGGCACATGTAGTATGCCTCAAGGCGGTAT
>CAIGRQ010007384.1:0-10283 GCA_903798375.1 Fraxinus sp. D2006-0159
AATTACCTTGAACTCTTGAACAATACGCATGCTTTATGAATTTAAAATGAGAAATAATAGCTTGCATGCTAAATACTATAAACTATTCATTCTCTTATAAAAAAGATAATGTTGAATCATTCAAGTATTTCTAGCCATATATTCATAAAACATGCATATTATTGAAGATCCCATAATAATTCCTAAATTTCCATAACATCTTGACATCAATTTGAAAAGTTCAATGACTAAAACTCGATCAATTAAAAGTATAGTAAGCAATCAAAAACATTCAAAATAAAATGAGCAATCAAAAACATCTATCGTGATTGGACATCAACAAACATCAACTATTCGTTACAAATGCGAAATAAAAATCATCCCAATGAATAACATCCAACATTTGAAAAAGTTTAATAGCTAAAACTTAACATAAAATTAGAATAAATAATCAAAGATACCAATCTAAATTTAGTAATTATTGGAACAATTAACTCGTATTTAAGAGCGATAGAAAACAAACATGTACAAAAGAAGCAAAAAAAACCTAGTCGCTTCAATTTTAGGTTAGAAAAAATTTGACTCACAATTGCTTGACGAATGCTAGTTTTCCTCGCCAAACATGCCTGCTTAATAAAGTACTCATAAGTAAATTTTTATGCTTAGCCAAAATAATAAGAGATTTTAGAAAACAATGTCCCCAAGCATCAATTGCCGCTCCATTCATTTACAACAACATTATCAAAGTCACTCATTCTCAATCACAGCCTAAATTAAAATTAACCCGAACTACGAGGACTAAAAAATTAAATTACAAACAGAGACAACAATTAGCAGTAAAGCCCCTGAACTACTGGTTTTATTGCAATCAAGCCCCTACCGGAGCAGCAACGACTGGCTTCACTTTCGGTGGTCTTCCCCGGCCTCTTGGCACCCCACTTGCTGTTCCAACTGCGGTTGAAGGCGTACGCGTAGAAACGCCGGTTTTCGAAACCTTCGGCGGTCGTCCACGTTTCTTGCCAGAAGCAGTCGAGCCCGGTGCAGCTTTCGGCTTGGGAGGAGGAGGCGGATCATTGGGATCCCTGGATTTCGGCGGGCGGCCGCGGGGGCGAGGAGGAGGAAGAACAGTGCCGGGCGGAAGAGGTGTCTTCGGCTTAGGCGGACGGCCGCGGCCGCGGCGCGGCGGAGATTCTGGGCCCGGCTTCATGTAGTTGTTCTTCACAAAAAGGAGCTGTCTGCTGGCCTTCATCTTGTTGAGGTGATGAGAAAGAAGGGTTGAATGGGCCGGTGGAAGGTTTCCATAGGTTGCCTCAATCTGCCTTGAAATTGCTGATTTGTTTGAGCCATTCTTATCGTTCAACGCCTCGATTGCATTCATAATCAACTGCAAAAAAAGGGGGTTTGAATTTAAGCACAAATTTGAAGTTTAAAGATGCTCAAATCTATACGTGGAATTTTACCTCAATTTTACAGAGTGACGAAAAAAATTATAATGTAGGTTTCAAAATCCAAAAATAAACCCAAATAGGAAAATAAAAAATTCCAACGATTACGTAGCAAAATTCACCAAAAAACTATAAAATTCGAAGCACACAAAAATTAGTCAACCAACCCAACAAAAAAACAGAAAGGGCTAGCTCTGTACCTCTGGATACTGAGGCAAAGCAGCAGGAGGTGCACCCGTAGCTACAGCCGGCGCCGGAGACGGTGGCTGAGCATGATTCGGAGGTAGTGGATCATTAGTCTGCTGTTCTTCAGCCGCCATATCTATAAAATCCGAATACTTCAAACAGAAAATTTTGAATTGTATAGAAAGAGAGAGAATTTTGAGAGGGAAAATATTTTCAGGAGGTGGGAACTGTAGAGTAAATGAAATTTTGATGTAGAGAATTCAGTGAAGTGAAGGGATTTAAAAAGGTAAATAGATCGGAGCTGAATCGAGTGAGCTAAAAACGAAGAAGAGGATTGAGTGTTTTTTGGATTACATCAACGGGTAGGGATTTTTCGTTTCAACTTTATCCGACGGTATAAAATTATTTTCATCAGATTCACTTGGATTGATGACGTGGCTGTATCATTCATTGTCTTATATTATATTCAAGTTTTTCAAGTGGTTGAATTACCAGATTACCCTTGGAACCCAATAATTTTTTCAGACAATTTGAAATTTTGGGAGGTAATCCTCTGTGCTCATATCCATGAATCTCTGTGCTACGTATCAAAATATAATTGGCTTAAAGATCAAGAACAATGCTTATGCCGAATTAAAATTTGATTTTAATCTAAGTTAAAATCAAACAATCAATATTGACCATATTTTTCATATATTCCACATTTTTTCAACCACACATTTCAAAAATTTCTATCACAATCCACTAAAAATCTAATTTAAATCCCCACCAACACCCTTTAAGTTAGGTTCCGCCATTCGAAAGCTTGAAGTAGACCCACCAGTAAAGAAGAGCGGGGATTTGTTTATGGGTGTGTTTGAGCCACATTAATTTAGAAGAACATATTTTAGAATAGTAGATTGATGGAGAATGCGTGGTTGAAAAAGAAAGAAAAGTTATTGATGTGATGGAAAATATTATTTTATTGAAAAATATGTGATTGAAAATGAGTAAAATATTGAAAATGAGAATTTTAATGTATACCAAACATGGGGCTATATATGCCTCTGGAATCAATTTTAACCATATATTTCATATGCCTCACAAATTTTCAATCACACGTTTCTTCAACTTTTTATCAAAATTTATTAAAAAAATTGATTTTAATACACACAGAAGCTAAGATTTGGAATAGGGCGCACAATGTTATCAAGATGTGACCTTGTGTTGACCTTTTCCTGATAGGTTGTGAGGTGCACATTTAGGGCCTGTTTGTCTCCCAAAATGGGAGAAGAAATAGAGTTTTGATTAGTATTTTTTTGGAGATGTCATGTGTGATTGAAAAATAAAGTAATTTTATTGATTTGTGTGTAGAATATTTTATTGAATAAATATGTGATGAAAATTATTTATTGTAGCAAATAATATGTGTGAAAATAGATGACAAACAGGGGCTAAAGGAGAGTTTGTCTCCCAAAATGGGAGAAGAAATAGAGTTTTGAATAGTATTTTTTTGGAGAATGTGTCATGTGTGGTTGAAAAGTAAAGTAATTTTATTGGTTTGTGTGTAGAATATTTTATTGAGTGAATATGTGGTGGAAATTGTTTAATGTAGCAAATAATATTTGAGAAAATGGATGGCAAACACGGGCTTAGATACCTTTTAGTCTTGGTTTGGTTTAATATTTGTGGGTCCACTTTTATTACTAATTAGTAATGAGGATAAAAGGAATAATATTCTCTCATATTATTCCAATTTCCCTCTTTATTTAGTTGTTTATTTTAAGATTTATGAGATATTCCCAACATAGGATAATAATATACTCGTCCCTATATTGGGATTTAAGGAAACATATGCCCGTAACCTTTCGAGTTAATTATCGCAATAGTCACTGAATTTTATCGAAAGTTTTTATCAGGTCACTGAACTTTAAAAACTACGTAACTAGTCACTAAACTTTCGAAACTGCAACCACATCCATCACTAAACTTTAAAAATTATCTCATTCATCACTGAACTTTGTAAAAAGTTTCTCAGATGGTCACTGAACTTTATAAAAAGTTTTCCAAATGGTCACTACCATCTGCAAAAGTTTTTGGAAAGTTCAGTGACCCCGTAGAAACTTTTACAAAGTTCAGTGACGAATTGAGTAATTTTTAAAGTTCAGTGATAGATGGAATTGCAGTTTCAAAAGTTCAGTAACAAATCACGTAAATTTTAAAGTTCATTAACCTGGTGAAAACTTTCGATAAAATTCAATGACTATTGGGAAAATTAACTCTAACCTTTCACAATAAAGAAATAAGATATACATCAAAGAAAATATATCGAAATATCTTTCAAACATTTATATGTTTTCTTTGATGCAAACTCGCAAAGATCTCAAGAATGAAAGAGATTTTAACATAAATATTAAAAATCCTAAATATAAATCACGTTCTTAAAACGTTGGCATGGAACCTAGGAACAAAAAAAGGAAAGGAATGGGATCAATCATCTATGTTGTTCATAACTTATGTATCATTATTCCTCCGTCATGTTGTTTTGACGTTTTTAGCTCACCAAGAATGCTTGGACATATCATATATATGAAGAAAGGATTCTTAACATGCCTCTTATCACTATTAGAAATCACAAAGGTATCGTGTCATCTGTTGATCATGCACATATTTATACTCGCCTCCTTGGCTCGCTCTCAATGTTTCTCAACGCACAAATTGGATGCTCGATCATTTATTTTCTCATCCTAGAGTGAACGAGCACATGCATCGTTAATATAATTTTGATTGTATGTGTACATCTGTAATATTAAATACCACATCAAGTGATAATTACTTTTTGGACTATTTCAACCCTAGTATAATTCAATTATTTCAATAATACCTTACTTTTCGTTTTTCAGTATGTAATAAATAATGCAAAATCGTTGTCATATATTAATTTCGCGTTATTAATTCTCGATTAATTAACATTTACATTAATCTAGAATTATTATAGATGAATTTATTTTTATTCATGTGTTTAGGAATNCCTTACTTTTCGTTTTTCAGTATGTAATAAATAATGCAAAATCATTGTCATATATTAATTTCGCGTTATTAATTCTCGATTAATTAACATTTACATTAATCTAGAATTATTATAGATGAATTTATTTTTATTCATGTGTTTAGGAATATTAATGATTGTTTAAATTCATGTACTAACAATTACTTTTTTATGTATCAGATGTCGTATAAAAAAATTGCTCATTTGTAGTATTTCATCATCACGAAAAAAAAAAAAGAATTATAGAAATTGAGTTTTGAGAATGTAATTTTCTTATCTTAAATTCATATCCTAAAATTTATTTTCTTTAGTTTGTTTCAAACTCATCAAATTCTCCCAACAAATTAGTATCAAATATTATTTTTGCAGCACTTATAAAATATTTTAGAATAACGTGCAATATTCATTCAACGTTGGCTAGTCAATGTAAATATGTTTCTCACGTTGTAAAATATAAATTGTACAAATACTATATTATACACATTTGCACAAAATGTACCATAATTGAAACCCCAACCTTAGGGCTTTTGGGATTGGGATCAATTTATGATCAATTGAAAAATATCAGTGTTGTGATCTTTGCAAATGTATAATATCGTAATGAGTAACAAAGTGATAAAATCGAAAAGGCAACTTATGAAATCTGTGTACTAAAATCAACTAAACAAGAGCACAAAGTGATTATGAGAATTAACTTGAGAAAACTCTAATGATATGCACTAGGACTTTGGGGTTCATCCACTTTATTTCAACCAAATCACGTAATTGATAACAATTATTCGTGTTGAGATTAATGTTCTTAATTTATTTGATGATCTCTTTTCGGTACAACTAAACATATTGGAAAGTTTGAAACCTAGGTAATTGCTGGTTATTTAATTAATATTTCGAATTAAATATTGTATGACAGTCCAACAAATTGGTTCTAACTGTTTGATGAACTACCTAAATACTGATTAATCGACTTCAGTGAAAATTAATTAATTTTACAGTTCATGTATAGTCTAATTTTTTTCCCTGCTCCATTTAGTTCAACTAGAAAATCGAATGCAACTATAGATCACTAGCAACCATGGTAACTTCACAAGTCTTTCTATTATTTTGCAAATTTCTAAAGTATGGTTTTTCTAATATGTACGTCACCCAAACCCATCCCTACCCCCTCGAGAATATATATAAACACGAATTTTGATGCTTTTATGGGCATGTTATGGTATACAATACTAAACATATCGAAAAATATAATAGATTAATATATAAAATTGTAGATTGTTTTTCTTTTTTAATATTGTTGATTACTCAGTCTATACAATATTTAATAGGATAGCTGTTTTTCTTCTCTATGCCATATATACATAAAACATCATTCCCCTATCCTTGGAAAGACACATATGGAGGGAAAAAAAAAAAAAAGGTTTCATAGGACAAAATGAAGAACATAAGATGAGCAAACCTGATTTTATTGTCTGCCAATATTACCACAAAATAAGACCCCCAACCAAACAAATTAAGGAACTTCCTGCAACCATTTTATATGACCACCATTGACATTTGGAAATTATATCTGCAATCAACAATAACAAAAAATATACCAGAAAATATAATCAAATATTCCAAATACATCACACGATTAAACGTCTAAACTGGCACGCGATTAGGCACTTTACTTCATGTTATCACCGTCATTCAAATTTCTCTCTAGAAGCTCCACATCGCGTAAATCATGAAGATGTTGCAAAATCTCTTGAAGAAGATGCCCGTTTGACTCATCGCTATAACAAGTGTTTTCATCTACACGAATGCCATTCTCTTCGTGTAAATCTTCCACCGGTGTAGAACCTTCAAAACGTCTTTCCTCTTCATTTTCCAATGCCACAAGTTTTTCTTCTAAAACCTTAAGTTGTACTAGAATGGACAACCTCTCTTCCTCAAAGTCTGCTAATGATTCTTCCATTTCTACAACTTCATCAACCCGAATTTTCGACTTGCTGCCTTCATGATTGCTATAAAATCCCTCTTCTTCCTTTGCATCTCGATTCAAATCAACAGATAATCCATCACTATCCTCATAATCCAACAATTTCTTCCTAACTCCTTCCAATTCTTTCTCTAGTTCTTGTTTTTCCTTCTCCCTCTTCACCATAAGCTCATTCAAAAGTTGCAAAGCCTCTTGATCATATTCAGACTTTTGCATTGCAGCCTTCTCTTCCTGCAGTTGATCTATCATTGCTACCATTTGACTAGCAGCCACTGCAGAAGCACTCTGCTCTTCTTCTAGCTCGGAATATAGTGTCTGCAAAGCCTTTTGTTCAGCTCTTAGAGCTGATTTGAGGCGTTCGACCGTAACAGTTCCATTGCCGCTTTCCAACTCACTGGTCACATTTCCATCCAAAGACTCTTCAGTCCCGTAGTCCTTTTTCTCGTGCAAGTTATGGGGACTGTCCACGGAAGTGGGCATATTAGGAATCATGTCTTCTTCAATGTCGGCTCCAATAGGACCTAATACAAAACAAGATCTTGACCAAAAACAACTATAGCTTGTTTGATAAAATGGATTGAACAATAAAAATCTAGTTTAGTGTACACTCTAGTCTAGTCTAATACTGTATACCAAATACGCTTGTATATAACTCATATTTTGCTTAAAAGAATTTCTAAGATAAGAATCCGGAACTTACCGTGATCATCAGCTTTTTTAAATGAATCAGTAGCAAAACCAAATCTTTTCTTGTTAAAATCGCAGCCTTCTTCAATATGATGATTATCATCATCCTCTGAAATCAAATTTCTTTTGTGGGCACATTTCAAAGTAAATTCTGGCCCTGAAGACGAGCAATCCTCACACATTTCACCGAATTCAGACAATTTTTGATGATTTGAACAAAAACCCAGTTTGGAAATCTCCTTGGCATGGATTTCACAGATATGTTTTCTGTGAATGTTCTTTGCAGGTTCAAAGATATGATCAGGTCTAGTACACCAAATGCAAGGTCGTTTTAAGCCAAAATACTGTGCAAATTTGATGATCAGATAGGAAAAAAGAGAATTGAAGAGGAGAAGAAATATTAAAATCCATTCAAGAAGTGCATATATCAGAATGAGTGTAATCTTGCTTGTATTTCTATATAAAATTGTTGCAAATCTGTTGGCAGGCATAGTTTCAATTCTAAAATTTTTTGGTATGTGTGTGTGTGTGTGTGTGGGCTGTTTATGAAGCATTTGGGATTTTCATTTCTTATATTTTAAAGTTTTGTTCACCCATCAACAATTGGTGATTTTGAAGGGCAAATGTCCATTGTTAAGTATGAAAGGCAAGTACGTATACTCAAATGATTTAGTGATCTAACAAATAAGAAACATGATTTGTAATTCTACGTTTTCTTGTATATAATCTCTCTTGTAAGAACATAGTCAATCTTGTTACAATCACCGGATCAATTCGGGATGTCGCAAGACTGCCTCGGAGAAATCATTTTACTTGATATTTTGAACCTCTCCAATTTAAGAGTAACAATCAAATTCATAGACATAATAGAAAAAATCGTAAAAGAGTCTCGTTCTGACTTTTTGCTTGTTTACTTTTGTCCAAATTATTATTTTATAATATATGTTTTGAATTTCTATCATTTTAAGTTTTAAATATCTTCTTCAACTAAATTAAAATTCTCCTTTTATACTCTAGTTACACCAAAATTTCTTCTACTCGAAACAACTTAGTTGACCCTATGGTGGTAAGATACTAACCAGGGTCAACTTTGGATCCAAAAACCCTTTGTTGGCCCACTCCATCTTTTTAAATTATTTTCCAATTGGGGGCCCAACAAAAACCAAGAAAAAGTAAAAAAGAAGTTGTTGGACCACCCATTAAAGAATGGCAGTTTCATCATATTGTCCATCTTTTTTCTTTTTCGTTTCCTTTTCTATTTATATTTTCACAACTAAATGGGATTTTAATCATTATATACGTGTTAGTCTCACTCATCATTTTATTGTGTGTCTAATTTCCATGTTTACCAATTTTCTTAGGGATTTCCTCCTCTTATTTAATCGACGAAAAGAGTGTTAAAAGTAATTTTACTAGTATATTTAATACGTTTAATTGAATAAAATTTTTCCAATTCAGTATAGCATAACGAACATGTGATCTATGTTATTATCCACCATGAGGGGAAAAAAAAACATTATTGGAGAAAGTGCTTCAATATTTTTTCTAATGTAAAGAATTGATTCTTTTGGAAAAGCCATATTTGGTGGCCACGCTAGGTATTTATTTAAAGTTTAAATGAGAACATTGGCATGCATAAAAGTGAAATCATTCTCTTTTGGAGATCAAAGGACAATAAATAATTTCCTTTTGTGTTCATGACAATTATTGGTAGAAAGAAAATAAATAAATTTTATTGATTTCCATTTCAATTAGAACACACAGATAGGAATAACCCGTTGTTTACTAAGTACGTAAACTAGATTACAAAAGAAACACGAGAAACTTTTTCTTTTATCCTCTGTAATTATGTCGATCTCAATATAACCAACATGACTTAACACCATGTTTGAGTCCCATTCTTTCTCCTTTTTTCTCATTCATTGTTCTACAGTACTAATTCTCAACCACACATTCTCCAAATAAAATAATATTACACACAAATCTAAAACTTTTCAACACTTTTCCACCACACATTCTCCCATCAATCACTATTCAAAAACTAATTCTTCCTAAAAAAATGGGGGCCAAACACATACCACTAATAACAGACAACAGTACATGATCACCACAAATTTTAGTAATGTCGGTTATATGCAATATTGGAGAGAATATAAGGACTATGATGCAAATAATTCATAAAGTAGATTAGTTAGAACTTGACAATAATACATTCAATTCCTTCTGCTTTACTCTTAGATACTCTATTTAACTAATGAATTAATGAAAAAAGCTGCTTGTCCAGGGTTGCAAACCCATTCAAAAACGGGGGCGCCAAGTGGAGGGTGGGCTGTCGGTTGCAACCCTGGACAAGCAGCGGGGTTGTTAAATATTCCTATATTTGATGTAGATTAAAATTTCAAACTAAAGTCAACAATTTATTTTAATCACATATTTCATTAGATTCACAACTTCCAACTATATATTTCATCTTCTTTTATTAAAAAATAAAATGCACTACAAATTTAATTTTAATCTAAACCAAATAAAAACTATATAAAGGCATTAGCCCACTCATATTTAATGTTAAAATATAATTTTATAAAAATCTCTGTTTATTTGTTTTGATATGAACGAAACTTTTGTCATATTTTCATTCATTATTTCTATGTTTTTACCTACATCAAATTGATGGGACCGGAAGGCCTTTCCTGTCCCAACCCCGCCTGAGCTTCTCAAGATCTAGGATAGCAGTTGAAATTTGTTGTCTGATTTACTGAAGTTATCATCAATTTTAATTTTTTAATTTTAACATCAATTTTATTTTTCCATAATGTTTTAATTTGTAATTGGGTGGACAATATAAATGTGCAACATATCTCAACTCGTAGGATAGGATGAGGAAGAAAGATGAATTAAAGTAGAGGAAACTACACCCACCCCTAGTTTTAGATTTCCATTTTCATAAATCCCATCCCAAGTTTAACTTTTCAAAAATCAG
>CAIGRQ010007460.1:0-19843 GCA_903798375.1 Fraxinus sp. D2006-0159
TAAATGTGATGTTTAAAATTTAGTTACTTCCGCAAATGTTTATTAAATTCAAGACGAATGAGGATGACGTGGTACTCCAGGTTCACGAAATTCGGGGCGTTACATTCATCTACCTAGATCTTGGCTTCAAGGATAATGAAGAAATCTTCTTCTTGGGTCTAGGTTCGCCCATAAGGTCTTCATCTGCGTTGGGGAACCACATCTGCTTACATTCATCTCCATCTACGTGCTGATTTTCTTGACTAATTGTGGAAGAGAGAATGATAGTAATAGTGATGAAAATGGAGGAAAAATGAACCGTGAAGTACAATAATAGAAAGGGGAAAGTATGTAATTTTGAAATTGTCCTTGTCTATTTGGTGGAAATTATAATTTTATTTTTATTTTTTGGGATCAACTAACGATTTTGGTGGTCAAACAGACGGAAACCATCAATCTATACCGGAGCTGCGATTTTTTTTAAATGTTTGGTACCGTGAGTGACACAAATTGAAAGTCTGGGCAAAGTTTGCAATTAGTTGAAAGATTTGGTACCTTGACTGCAATTTTTCCTAAATTTATGTAAAGAATGTGTAATAAAAATGAGTACAAGAACAAAGGTGATTTTAAAAAAGGTAAATAGCACAAAAACATCCATATCTTTCAATGTCATTGTGCAAAACGTTCATACCTTTCATTTTTTTGGCATTTTCACTCATACCTTCCACATTTCATTGCACAAAAAGTCTTTTTCAACCATTTTTTCAATAAAATGACGATTTTACCATCCTATTCAAATAAAAAAAAAAGAAAGGAAAAAAAATAAACAACTAATTGCAATCATAGTCTTAAATTTTTTTTAAAAATGCAAATAAATCCAAAATTTATGAAAATATTAAAAAAAATAAAAATACTCTTTCTCTCTTCTCCTCCACCTCCTCCACCCCCCGTCGCCGCGGCTCAAGAACCCACTCAAAGGGGTTCTTTCCAGTTAAGGGTTTTCTCAACCCACATAACTGGTTATCCCCGCACTGATTTCTAAGTACTCATAACTCTTCACCATAGGTTGAGGAGTACCTATTGAAATAAAACATGTACGTCCCCAACAATAAGGCTTATTCGAGTCCATTAAAAGTCCACACACAAAGCCATTCCTAGCAGTTAAGCCAATAAATGGAAAATTATCTGGAATTGCCCGAATAATTACAGGATTAGAGCCATAGCAAGTTACGAGATGAGAACCATCAGACTTTAGGCCACAGAAAATTGGGCCATTTTCTCCATAAGAAATGGCAATAGAAGACATCGATCCTAAACCCAAGATGCGAACCCATAAATCCGAAAAGAAAACATAAATACTACAATTTGTGCGAGAAAAACCATGGCTTTGCATGAATATTTCTTCATCTTCTAATATATGTTAAACCGGACTGATAGCTAGTAAGTAACTTAAAAAGTGTAGAGTGGTAGCTTGGCAGTGTTACGGTGGCGAAGGGGGCGATTGTGGTAACTGGCTGAAGCATTTCACAGAAAGAAGGCGGGGGAGATGGAGGGAGCTAGTGGCATTTAACATTAATCTAAACAGTGTATATTCAACAAGAATCAATCAATGTTCCTTGTGTGACCATACAATCATTGTTCCAAAGAATCTGAACGATGGAAAAAGATTCAGAAGAAATGGAAAGAACCTAGACTCCAAAATCAAATCTATGGTCAGTGTGTGTGAATAGTAGACATGAATAAAGCAAAATCTAGTTTCAATGGAAAGAGGTTTTGCTTTCTTCATGTCAACTGGAAAGAACTCCTTTGAGTGTGTTCTTGCGCGGTGGCAGCGGGGGTGGAGGAGGAGAAGAGAGAAATAGTATTTTTGTTATTTTTAATATTTTCATAAGTTTTGGACTTATTTGCATTTTTTAAAAAAATTTAGGACTATGATTAGAATTAGTTGTTTATTTTTTCTTTTCTTTTCGGTTCATTTGAATATGATGGTAAAATCATCATTTTATTGGAAAAATGGTTGAAAAGAACCTTTTGTGCAATGAAATGTAGAAGATAGGGGTGAAAATATTAAAAAATAAAAGTTATAGACGTTTTGCACAATGACATTGAAAGATGAGGACGTTTTGTGCTATTTACTCTTTTGAGAAATAAAAATCTAAAGGGGGACTAATATTACATGCGGGCCCAAATAGCGAGCCTAATTCAAATTCGAGCCAGTAGCTCGACCCGGACCACGTTCCTGATTTAGGGTTTAAGCAATATACCCTTCTACTCCACCTACAGAAACCCTAGTGCTCTTCACATACTCACTCCACCATGAATTACAGGTTCCAAAACCTGCTCGGTGCCCCCTATCGTGGCGGAAACGTTGTAGTAGTCAACAATTCATTGCTAATCTCACCCATCGGTAACCGTGTCTCCGTCACCGACCTCGTAAAATCCGAAACCATAACACTCCCTTGCCAGGCCTCCACCAATCTCCGCCGCATCGCCGCATCTCCTGACGGCGTCTTCCTTCTTACTGTCGACGAGAACAACAGATGCCTTTTTATCAACCTCCCACGCCGTGCCGTGCTCCATCGCATCTCCTTTAAGCACCCTGTTTCCGCTGTCAAATTCAGCCCGGATGGTAATTTCATTGCTGTTGCTGCTGGGAAGCTTCTTCAGATATGGCGTTCTCCTGGATTCAAGAAGGAATTTTTCCCGTTTGAGCTGATGAAAACATTTGCAGATTGTAATGATAGGATCACGTCGCTGGATTGGAGCCCTGACTCTGAGTTCATACTCGCTGGCTCTAAAGATTTGACTGTAAGGCTTTTTTACTTGAAGCAATCAAAGAAAAAGATCTATAATAAGCCTTTCTTGTTTTTGGGCCATAGAGATGCAATTGTAGGTGCATTTTTCGGTGTTGATAAGAGGACTAACAAGGTTACAAGAGTTTATACTTTATCACGAGATGGGGCGATATTTAGCTGGGGATATAGTGTCAGTGATGTTAAAACGGGAAGGAATGATTCAGAGCCCGAGTCTCCTGGGACACCGGAGCAAAGGCAGGGAGAAGATGTGGAAGGCGAAAATGTAGGTAATTCATTGAAAAGGAAGGATTATGATGGGAAAACTGATAATTTTGATGATTTGGATTCGTTTTCATTGCATAAAATGAAATGGGAATTGTTGAAAAAGGATTTTTTCATGCAAGCACCGGCGAAATTAATCGCATGTGATTATCATAGGGGGCTTGATATGGTGGTTGTGGGATTTTCGAATGGGGTCTTCGGGCTTTATCAGATGCCTGATTTTGTGTGCATCCACTTGTTGTCAATTTCGAGAGAGAAGATTACAACTGTGATGTTTAATGACCTTGGGAATTGGCTGACATTCGGGTGTGCAAAGCTTGGGCAGCTGCTTGTTTGGGAGTGGAAATCTGAGAGTTATATATTGAAGCAGCAAGGGCATTATTTTGATGTAAACTCCATTGCGTATTCGCCAGATTCACAGTTTTTGGCCACTGGAGCAGACGATAATAAAATCAAGGTAAGCGAAGGAACATATTTTTCTTTGCATCAGTATAGTTTTCGGATTTGCTGCATATGCCACTCTGAAAAATTAACCTTTGGACTTGTAACTTTGGACTTGTAATGGTACTCCAACAAATTGAAAGGGTTATTCCTTTTCATTTTCTAGCAAAATAAAGGGCAATTTGCGAAAAAGCTACTAATTGTGAAGTATCAAGTGGTCCAGCTGTAGATTAGTCATATGCAGCTAATTAATTGACTTGTGTTTTTGTCCTCGTTAATTTCTTGGTGAAAAGAGCTTGTTAATCTCTCTAGCATTATATTCCCTCTAGTTTCTGTACATAGATTCGATATCTTGTTTTACAGCTTTCTCGACTCCCCAAAGCTTTCAGCAGCTTAAATCCATCCAAAGTATTTGTTTTTTTTTTGTTTGTTATTGACTCTCAATCAATATCCTTGTTTACTGAATATCTACACCTTCTACACATGCAAAAGCCAGAAGTATATTTTAAGTTGTTGAGCTTAATTATTGCCGCTCCGCGAAGCCAGTATGCTGTATGTTGATAGACCTCCACGGTGAGGTCGCCGTGGGGGTTGGAAAGGGGGCAGGAAGCCCCAAAATTTCATTAAGGTCGGTTTAGGGATTTCTGTTCTTGTAAATTTCGTCTTAGGAATTTGAGAACTTGTAAATTTCGATTTTGGGCTAATTTGTCTTATAAATAAGAAGTCGTCATTAGGCTTTTAAATCACCATCATAAAAGAAAAAAAAGATGTTAGAGAAGATAGGTTTGCAAGTTTTCTTGTAAACTTTAATCATAATATTGAATTATTGTAGTGACAGAGGAGGATGTAGTCTTAAATTGAGGTGAACCTCTATAAATCTTGTGTATTTTTTTCTTTCTGCTAATTGATTGCTTTGGGTGATATAGAGTTTCTAATTCTCAGCAGTATACATATTAAGATTTCATTTGTCAACTTTGCTGCAAACTGAAGTGAAAGTTTTACCACTTATGTTCACAGGTGTGGACTGTTTCATCTGGGTTTTGTTTTGTGACATTCTCTGAGCACACAAATGCAGTCACTGCACTACATTTTATGGCTAGCAACCATTGTCTCTTGAGTGCATCACTGGATGGGACTGTTCGTGCGTGGGATTTGTTTCGCTATCGAAACTTTAGAACATTTGTAACCCCCACACCTAAGCAATTCGTTTCTCTAGCATCAGATCAGAGTGGTGAAGTGATTTGTGCTGGAACGCTGGATTCATTTGAGGTCATTACAATTGCTATTTAGATTCTCACGTTTTAATTATATCATTTTTAATATTTACTGACTAGGTTACTAATTGATTGCCTATTAGATATTTGTCTGGTCAATGAAGACTGGGAGGCTGTTAGACATTCTCAGTGGGCATGAGGGTCCTGTTCATGGATTAATGTTTTCTCCCACAAATGTGAGTTGTTGCATGCTCTTCCTTTAAACGTTTGCTACCCTGTCAATACATTAACATCATCATTTGTGATCGTCTCAATCATGTGAATAAAAAATGTCTCTTTGGAGCTTAAAAGATATTGATTATCACATTAATCACTATAGATGGTTTTCTGCTTTAAATCTGCAGGCTATTTTAGCTTCCTCTTCTTGGGATAAAACTGTTCGCCTGTGGGACCTTTTTGAAGGAAGAGGTGGTGTTGAAAAATTTGATCACACGCATGATGTCCTTACAGTTGTTTACCGCCCAGATGGTAAACAGCTGGCTTGTAGCACACTTGATGGGCAAATTCATTTTTGGGATCCACTACAAGGCTTGGAGATGTACTCAATTGAAGGCCGTAGAGACATTGCTGGTGGACGTCTCATGACTGATCGCAGGTCAGCTGCTAACTCAACTGCCAGCAAGTGCTTCACAACCTTGTGTTATTCTGCTGATGGGAGCTACATATTGGCTGCTGGAAGTAGCAAATACATTTGTATGTACGATGTTGCTGACCAGGTTAGTTTGAGTACACGCGCGTGCTCTCTACTCTTGCTTGTTGTCAAACTAATCAATTAACTGTATTTTATTATATTCTTTGCAGCTTAAAGACAATGTCATGAGTATTATCCTGTATATCCAAAATAATATGTAGCCGTTAGATTAGCAATAAGAAAATTAGAGATGGTCAACGCCCGAGTACCTATAGCAAGGCTCTAAAACTATTTGATTATGAAATTAGGGAAAAATTAAAACATAAAAAGAATATGAAACGAAATATTAAACAAAAAGCAAATTCTGTAAAGATGAACAATAGTATTTGAATATCTATTAATTAACTTTCAAAAACTACTATAAAATAGCAGTAGTGCCACATAGCTGATCAATCTAATCACTAGTTATTCGACATGCTATAAGTCTACACTTTTAGGAAAACAAATACAGGATAACATTGCACTATATAACTAAACAATTGTATGTTCGTCGAAAATTCAAAATTCTATACAAGAAGGAAAAAGGGAAAATCTCAAGACATTGTCATGAAAAAATCCCTTGACATAAATAGCTTAACTTAATTGAATAAAAATAAATTATTCATATTGAAATACCTTGCCAAGTTTAATCACCTGAAACTTGAAAAACTCCAAAATTGAGCATAGAAACAAGAGGAAAAAAAAAGAATAAGAAAAACAAAAGAGATAGGCAAGAGAGTAAGAGAGGTGTGCAGGATAGACTTGAGTTTTAGGTTCTGTTTGTTTGTTAGTGGGGAGTTGACCCTTTGTCTAAGCATGAAAGAACTATGCCTTATCAGCCTGGGCATGTGCCATGTGATAACATCCGAATGCCTTACAGGATGTTTGACTATCCAGAATGCTCTGCGACTTTGTTTACACCTTGACCAAGGGCAGGGTGCTCGCCACTGAACTGCACATTTAAAACCTTTAATTTTGACATGTAATGGAATTATGGAACCAACTTTGCTTGGTTTTCTCTCTTTATTTATGGAAAGTAAGTTAAGATGGGTTTGTCTTTGGAAACCTATTCTCAAATGTCGTTTTCAAAACCTGCATACTTAACTGTTGTGTAATTTTCTGACTAATCTCTCCATCTTGTGCACTGAGCTTTTGCTTGTTCAATCTGATGCTGATCTTGTTATTGCAATTCCCTATATTACTTTGTGAAGCAATACTTAAGACTATTTTACTAATAATTTCAGGTACTGCTGCGGAGATTCCAGATAACCCATAATCTCTCACTAGATGGGGTTCTTGACTTCTTAAACTCAAAGAATATGACAGAAGCAGGTCCAATGGATTTGATTGATGATGATAGAAGTGATGTGGAGGAAGGTGTGGACAAGCAAACACAAAACAAATTGGCATATGATTTACCAGGATCAAAGCCTAACCAGGGAAGGCCAGTTATTCGAACAAAGTGCCTGAGAATTGCACCGACTGGCCGGAGTTGGGCAGCTGCGACCACAGAAGGAGTTTTAGTGTATTCTATGGATGAGTCTTTTATGTTTGATCCCACTGATCTTGATATAGATGTTACGCCGGAGGTGAGCATTATTGATTCTTTCCCTGGAAATAAAGTTCTATTGAACACTGTTTCAGTTATATTATGTAAAATGAAGTAATAAAAAGGTATATATATGAATAATTACTCCGCCCTGGTGGTGGTTTAATTAGAAAATAAATGTAACAAAAACAGGACTTCTAATGTTTCATTTCCATTATGTGCTTTAGCATGTTTGATGTGCATCTAAGACATGCTTACATTTGTCTGTATCTATATTTTACCGTGTTGAGCAGGCAGTTGATGCAGCTCTAAGAGACTATCAACCAAAAAGAGCTTTAATCCTTAGTCTGCGCTTGAATGAAGATACTCTAATAAGGAAATGTATTATCACTGTCGCTCCAGCAGATATACCAGCTGTAGCTTCATCAATCCCTTTAAAATATTTGCAGAGATTAATAGAGGCACTTGCAGAACTCATGGAGAATTGTCCACATTTGGAGTTTATTCTACGTTGGTGCCAGGTTATATTTCTACAACTCTTCCAACCTATATTTTTAGTTGGGTTAGGTGCATATAAGTTGACTCCTGGATGAAAATTGTCTTGGGTTTTGATTGTTCTATTTGTTTGGCAGGAGCTCAGCAAAGCCCATGGCCATTCTATTCAGCAGAATTCTAGAAATCTGCTTCCTGCTCTGAAATCATTGCAAAAGGCAATTACTAGATTGCATCAAGATTTGGCTGATACCTGTTCTTCAAATGAGTACATGCTTCGATATCTATGCTCTACAAGAAACAAGAAATAGTGACATTATTATCAGTTTACTCTATGGTAAGATACTGTATGGAAGTATGTCTACATGAATCTGGTGGGATGTCACTATACAATCTTTCTTGTTGATCTGCATGTGCATGGTCTTCATTAGTTATCGTGTGTTTTTCCTGCTGCATATGATGTTCTTGTACGCAATTTAGTTGTATGAAAACAAATAGACCTTTAAAAATCAGGTGAAAGATAAATTTTTTAAATGGCTCGTCTTATATTCAAATTTGAATCCCCATGTTTTACTTAGTTATAGTATAAGGTGATGTAATTTAGTATCCAGTTTTAAGTGGATAACTTGACAGGTATCTACGTGCAAAACTGAACCAAATGTGAGGAAGACTACTTGGCAAAGTTAAGCAAAAGACAGTTTTTATTTTCCTTTGAAGATATATTTTTTTAAATGCTGTCATCAATCATCATGTTTATCCCTTGTATGACTTACACACTTACGTTGAAGTGTACTAGTAAACTGCTTATCTGGTGAATACTACATTAATTTTAGCAAACTACAGAGACCTCCCCTCAAGTGTCGTTGGAGAGGCGCCCTTCTTTAAATTCTAAGATTCTTCACTATCTCGTTATATATGTACCTTTCAAGTTCTCCCTCTACTCATTAGTGTCTTTCGAAATTATAATTGCTATTGTACTTCGTGAAGAGTTACCTAAGGGATTTTTGTGTCTTTCTTTTTCATAGAACTAGTTTGGAAAATATAAAATTTATTCCTGTAGGATTCTGCCAGTCCTTCTGATGTGGTAAACACTTGATGCAGAAGTAACGGCCATGTACGTGCTTCGGACAAGGTTGGTGATGCCCACACAGTTGAAGACATGTATCTGCAGCAAATTGTATCTTCTTATAATTGTTATCAGTCTTGCTTTGATGCCTATATCAACTAACGGTCTCAAATTCATCATGCATCTATTACTCAAGTTATAACCCATATACTATGGGAGATGGACAATTCCAGCAGGGTTGCAGTGATAAATTTTGTTTGAAGTTCACCCAGAATTTTGCAATAGGTATACAACATTTGTTGAAACTTTCAAAACATTTTAATGCTCATTCTTATTTACATCATCTGCTATATTTCTTGTGCCAAGTGAATCGGCATTTGCTTGGAACAGTGTCTAAAGTTTAACTAGCTACACTGTAAAACAGTAGAATAGATTCACCTCCTTTTCACCTTTTTTTCTCAGTAATCTTTGGCTTTGGTGAATTTTAACAGTTAGAATTTTCAGTAGGCTTCTTTCGTCAAATCTGTAATTCTGTTGGGGGCAAATAGATTAATTCTTGGTTCAGCTATTGGTATTTATTGAATTTTTTGTTTTTGGTATTTATTGAATTTTTTGTTTTCCAACTGCCGGTTTCGCCACAAGACATATTCAGCTTTTTTGTCTCATTTGGGTAGAACATATAGACATTATTTATGATGCATTCATTCTTAGTTGATATTCTTGTCTATCGCGTAATTAGTAACGGATATCAATTGGCCTCGATGCTGGGTCTAGCATTGGCTTCCATCATCTGTGCACATCATATTTTGGGTCCTAGAGGGTAATTTGCGATAGGTCGTGTGAGTTGGAAATATTATATTTTTCATCAACAATTTGGCAGTCGTGTAGTTGCAGAATGCGGAAGAATTCATTACATAATTGTTATTCAATTCTAACTCTGTTGTGATGTACAGACTAGGGGTTTTAGCATTTGTTTTGTGCGCCCCCATCAAAGCTGGAATCACATATTAAGACCTAAATGTTCTTGGTATCAGTTTTGGATTTGTCATGTTTAGGTCTGAATCACTTTATCAATAAACAGCTTTTTATTTTTTACCTTTTGAAGTCAATTCTCGTGCCAAAAAGCTTGATAATCTGTTGCTTTATAATGGCTTGTTTGGTTGGATCGACTTCACAAGGGGAAGAAAGTTAAAAAGTGTGTTTTACTTCAGTGTTTTGCACTTGAATCATCATATCTTGAGCTGAACTTGTGATAAGTGATGAGAAGTGGAAATTTTCTTCTATATGGCTTTACAGTTTTGCTTGGTGTACATCAAATTTGACATCATGGATGATATCGTGTGAGTTGACAATTTTTTGTACATTGATTCTAATAATATTCTTTCCAATCAATGATCAAATGTCACATAAGATGTCAACCCATTAATGTACAAATAGCTTAATTGATGGCTTCGTGCTTCAAATGATTTTGATAAATAAGTTTTGACAGAAAATCACACGGTCCAGAAATTAAGCTAATATAAAGATTTAGATTATTAAAACTTTCATCGTGGTGTGTTTGGATGTGAGTATGGAGTCTTTAAAAAGTGTTAATACATTTAGATAGTTATATTTGCTTGAATTTATTTTTAGGTCTTCCCTTTATTTAGAAAAAGAATAAATAAATATATATATATATTTCTGTGCGCGCTATGAAATGTCGGGTGTTACCTTAGTCTATCTTATGCATCGATTAGGCTTTAGGCCCATTTGGCATGATGTTTAAAAAGTTAAAGAACTTTTGAGATTTAAAAATTGTGTTTGGACTTGTTTGGGTTAATTTTATGAATGTGTTTTTTTTTTTAGAAGTGTTTTTAGTTGAAACTAATCTAATGTAATTTCTTGTAAAAGTACTTTCAATATAGAAAATTCTTTTAAAAAATAAAGATAACTTTATTTAAAAAGTCTTAAATAAAAGAAGTAAAAGTATAAGTCATGTCAAACAAGCACTTCAACCGATAAGGCATTCTTGTGAATAAATCAATAAAATTAATAAATGCACTTCGATATCTGGATGAGCTTTAGACTATATTGCTTACATTCTCATTCTCATTCTCATTCTCATTCTCATTGGATATGGACGAAAAACTATGTACCATAGTAGTTCACAAATTTCTTGAACTAATATATGATATAAACTCACTTCATGATTTGTTTATATTTGTAGTCTAGTAAAGATGCACTAGTTAAACTAGTGATGTACAAGTTGAATTAGTAAACCAATGACGATAAATTATCAAGTCGAATTTAATAATTATGTAAGAAATTGAGACATGCAAAGTATGTTTAGTTTTATTTAAGATTAGGGAGTGGTTGGATCCTGGCTTTTCAAGAAGTGAAATCATTTATTAAACTTTAGTATTTTACAAATGGAAAATTGCAGTAACGGTACTATACCTTTCATTTGTGTCACTTACGATACCAAACCTTTCAAAATGTCGCAATTGAAATCCAAAAGGATGGTTTGTGTTGGTTTCATCGTTAGTTGAACAATCTAACCAAATGTTGACTATATATATAAAACAATAATTTTAAAAAATCCACCACCCAAACTAAACCCTTTCTTCCACATTCCCATACAATCCCCCTTGTCTCAAAGTCGCCGTCGCCGTCGCCGTCGCCACCACCACCCAGACGATCGACCACCACCGCCATCCAGGCCGCTGGACGTCACCGCCATCGCCATTGCCATCCAATAAAGGAATAATGAGAGTGATGGATTTCTTTTCTTCATATTTGAAAATCGAAAATGATTTTGGAATCAGATTTGATTTTGAGGTTTTGTTATTGTTGTGGTGTAAGTGGTGGTTCTAGTGGATGAAAGTGGTGATGGTGGTGAGAAAAAGTGATGGCGAATGTGGCAGTTAGATGATGGCGGTAGCGGTAGCATGAATGTTCACTGCACAGCTTGTTTGCCTTGTATATTTCTATTCCCAAATTGCATTTTTATGTCAAAAGTCGAACCTTAGCGTGGGACAATTGGGTTGTGGTGGTTGTGAGTTTCAGGTGGAGATGTTGTGGTGTGATGGAGGTGGAGTTGCCAGAGGTGGAGTCAGTGTTGGATAGGTGCTGTTTCTGAAAAATCCCAAAATATAACTTCGAGAAGACCTCCATTATTGTCTTTCGAAAAAGATGATTATAATGGGGTTTCAAACAAACCCAGGAGGCCCAAATCAAGAATTGTTTCTTCAAGATACATGTCCCCTACAACTTGTTATGGCTTAGAGTTTGTTAATAAGTGCCCTATTCTTTAGGGTGTTGCTTTACTGCTTTGATTTCTTATTTGTTCTGTTACCACATTCTTAGTTGATAATGTGGGCTGCATTTGTTTCTTCTCTTTCATCTTGTAAGGCTATTAGCCAAAGTTGTTTCTCAAATAAATTAAGTCATTCCCAATTTATTCTGTGTTCTTGATTCTTTTGCAGTGATCATTTAACTTACAACAAATTGGTATCAGAGCCCCCAGTGGGCCTCAGATAGGAGGAAAGCCGCAGCTTTGAGTGACTTGCATACAATGAGAAAGAGAGATAGCGAGTGATGAGAAAAGAAGCTTCATTCAACCTGCAATTCCATGCTTCGATGGTCACTATGATCATTGGAGCATGCTGATGGAGAATTTTTCTCCGATCCAAGGAGTATTGGTGACTTGTGGAGACTGAAATTGTAGAGCCGGAAGCTGGAGTAGTTTTGAATGATGCATAGAAAAGGAGACTCGATGAGATGAAGCTCAAAGATCTCAAAGTGAAAAATTACTTGTTTCAGGCCATCGACAAAATAATTCTTGAAACAATCCTGAAGAAGGATACGTTTAAGCAAATTTGGGATTCGATGAAAAAGAAATACGAAGGAATCGCTCGTGTGAAAAGATCAATCTTGCAATCTTTGGGAAGGGACTTCGAAACCCTGGAGATGAAATCAGGTGAATCTGTCATTGATTACTTTTCTAGGGTCATGTCAATGGCTAACAAAATGCGAGTATATGGAGAGGATTTGAAGGATGTAGCAGTGGTTGAGAAGATACTTAGGTCCTTGACTGACAGATTTAACTACATAGTCTGCTCAATCGATGAATCTAAGGACATCGATGAACTCTCCATCGATGAACTCCAGAGATCATTGATTGTACACGAACAAAAGTTCCACAGGCAGGCTAGCGAAGAGCAGGCACTCAAAGTGACACATGGAGAGAGATATGGTGGAGGTGGAAGTGGAAGTGGAAGAGGACGTGGAAGAACTGCTTTTAGAGCAGGAAGATACAGAGGAAGGGGTCGTCAACTTTACAACAAGGACTTGGTTGAGTGCTATAATTGTCACCAGCTTGGATACTATCAATATGAGTGTCCAACTTGGAATAAGAAAGCCAATTATACGGACTTGGATGAGACTGGAGAAATGCTTCTCATGTCCTACGTAGAGATGCATGGAGCAAACCGAAGCGATGCATGGTTTCTTGACTCAGGTTGTAGTAACCACATGTGCGGTGATCGAGCCTTGTTCTGTGAGCTTAATGAGGAGTTTAAGCAGATAGTGAAGCTGGGAAATAATATGAAGATGAGTGTTGTTGGGAAGGGTAATGTGAGATTGTCTCTCGATGATCTCAATCACATGGTAACGAGAGTATTTTATGTGCCGTAGTTGAAGAATAATCTTCTCAGTATAGGCCAGCTGCAAGAAAGAGGGCTAGCCATTCTAATTCAGTCAGGCACATGCAAAATTCTGTCATCCAACAAGAGGCTTGATCTTCCAAACCGACATGATTGCAAATAGGATGTTCGTTCTGCTAACCAGATTTCAGCCTGCCAAGACGTAATCAAAAAAAGAAGTTTGTCTACAAGCAACACAAGACCTAGCTCACCTCTAGCATTGTCGATTCGGTTACCTCAGGTATAGAGGCCTCAAAACCTTACAACTCAAAGAAATGGTGAGAGGTTTGCCAAAGTTTCCTGAATCTAGCACTGTATGCACTGGCTGCTTGAAGGGCAAACAACATCGAGACCCTATTCCCCAAAAGAAGCACATGGAGAGCATCTCAGAAGTTGGAACTTGTCCATGCTGATATATGTGGACCGATTACTCCCATCTCCAACAGTCACAAAAGGTATTTGATATGCTTCATAGATGATTTTACTAGAAAAGCATGGGTGAGTTTCCTTGTTGAAAATTCAGATGCATGTGATTCCTTCAAGTCTTTTAAGAATTGTGTGGAGAAAGAGACTGGCTTGGCTATTAAGTGTTTGAGAATAGACCATGGTGGGGAGTTCACTTCAGGTGGATTTAATGAGTATTGCAAGAAGAGTGGGATAAAGAGGCAAGTAACTACTGCCTATACACCACAACAAAATGGTGTCGCGGAGAGGAAGAACAGGACAGTGATGAACATGGTGAGATGTTTACTGTCAGAGAAGGGTATTCCAAAGACCTTTTGGCCTGAGACTGTGAATTGGACTTTCTATATGTTAAACAGGTGCCCTACATTATCGGTGAAAAATATAACTCCGAAGGAAGCTTGGAGTGGAGCTAAACCATCTGTTGAACACTTCGGGGTTTTTGGAAGCGTTGCACATGTTCATGTTCCTTATGCTAGAAGGACAAAGCTTGAAGACAAGAGTTATAGCTGCATTCTGTTGGGAGTAAGTGAGGAATCAAAAGGGTATAGGCTCTATGATCCAGTTTCAAAGAAGATTGTGATTAGTCGTGATGTTGTATTCGAGGAGGACAAGAAGTGGGAATGGGACAAAAGCTACGAAGAACAAGTTCTACTGGATCTGGAATGGGGAGATGAATTAGAGCATGATATGTCAAGTGAATCCGAGAGAGAAAATGCAGATGGTACTGAGGAAAGTGATGAAATATCGCCAAGTCCCGTGAATATGGAAGGTTCTCCAGAGTCTTCAAGTTCAAGAGAAGGGAGAAATAGGAGAGCTCTGGTATGGATGAGGGACTACGAAATTGGTGAAGGTCTCTCTGATGAAGATAACATGGCTCTACTTGCTAGTGCCGATCCGATATGTTATGAAGAAGCAATGGAGAATGACAAATGGAGACAGGCTATAGACTCGGAGATGAGATCTATTGAGAAGAATGACACTTGGTTTCTCACTGAATTACCAAAAGAAGCAAAACGAATTGGGGTCAAATGGGTGTACAAGACGAAACTAAACGAGATTGGAGAGGTTGAGAAGTACAAAGCTCGCTTAGTTGCGAAGGGTTATGCACAAGAGTACGGAGTTGACTATGAGGAAGTGTTTGCACCAGTATCTTGAATGGATACTGTTCGAATGATTCTCGTACTTTCTGCTCAAAGAGGTTGGAGCATCTACCAACTCAATGTCCAAGTCAGCTTTTCTTCATGGAGAGCTAACTGAAGATATTTTTGTTGAACAACCAAAAGGGTATGAAGTGAAAAATGACGCTAACAAGGTTTATAAGCTCAACAAGGCGCTGTATGGACTCAAGCAAGCACCTAGGGCTTGGTTCAACCGGAT
This sequence comes from Fraxinus sp. D2006-0159, assembly GCA_903798375.1. Taxonomy (NCBI): domain Eukaryota; kingdom Viridiplantae; phylum Streptophyta; class Magnoliopsida; order Lamiales; family Oleaceae; genus Fraxinus; species Fraxinus sp. D2006-0159. The sequence continues at coordinate 15,073 of CAIGRQ010007460.1, forward strand.
TGAATCATATTTCTTGAAAAAAGGGTTTGAAAGATGTGATGGTGAGCAAACACTCTTCATCAAAACCAGCAAAGAAGGTAAACGTTTGATTATAAGCTTGTATGTTGATGATTTGATTTATACTGGAGATGATGAGGTTATGATCAGTGAGTTCAAGAATTCAATGATGAAGGAACTCGACATGTCAGATTTGGGAAAGATGAGATACTTTCTCGGAATTGAAGTGATGTAGCTCGGTGAAGGGATCATTATAAGTCAGAAGAAGTATGCAATGGAGGTCTTGAAGAGGTTCGGAATGGAAAATAGCAATGCAGTTCAAAATCCGATCATTCCGAGGTTTAAGATCTTTAGAGATGAGAATGGATTGGAGGTTGATGTCACTTTTTATAAGCAAATGGCGGGAAGCATGATGTATTTAACAGCCACGAGGCCGGACATAATGTTTGCAGTTAGTCTTATTAGTAGATTTATGTCACAGCCAACGGAACTTCATCTCATGGCAGCCAAGAGGGTTTTGCGTTATCTGCAAGGTACAGTTGGTTTTGGGATTTTTTTATAGAAAGGGAAGAAATAAGGAGTTAATTGCTTTCACAGATAGTGATTATGCTGGTTCATTGGAGGATAGAAAAAGCACATCCGATTATGCATTCATCTTGAGCTCTGGAGCAGTTGCTTGGTCTTCACGAAAATAGCCAATTGTCACTCTTAGTACAACTGAGGTTGAATTCATAGCTGCTGCAGCTTGCTCATGTCAGGCTGTGTGGATGGAGAGAATCCTGAAGAAACTTGGCTATGAAGGTAGTGAGAGCACTACCATTTTCTGTAACAACAGTTCAGCTATTAAATTATCCAAAAATCCCGTAACGCATGGTAAGAGCAAGCACATTAATGTGAGTTTTCATTTTTCTACGAGATTTGGCTAAAGAAGGAATTGTGCAGCTGATGCATTGCGGAACAAATGAGCAGGTGGCTGATGTGTTAACGAAACCACTTAAGTTGGAGTTATTTCAGATGTTGCGAGGTCAGCTAGGAGTTTGTGAAGCACCTGCAGACTACAGTAAACTAATTGCTTAGGCAATCTAGTTTAAGGGAGGGAATGTTATGGCTTAGAGTTTGTTAATAAGTGCCATATTCTTTAGTGTGTTGCTTTGCTGCTTTGGCCTGCATTTGTCTCTTCTCTTTCATCTTGTAAGGCTATTATATAGCCAAAGTTGTTTCTCAAATAAATTAAGTCATTCCCAATTTGTTCTGTGTTCTTGATTCTTTTGCAGTGATCATTTAACTTACAACACAACTTCCATGTCCACTTCATAGTCCTCCCCAATTTACTCATCTTCCCCTTCTGAAAGGTATCCCTTTCCTTTAGTTTCAAGAAACTTGATCTCGATGTCAAAAATTCCTTCTTTATGTTTTGGGTGGGTGCTGTAGCGTCGATCGCTGGTGGTGGTGGTGGTTTTTTGGAAGGGGTGGGTACGAGGGGTTAATGGAGACGAAGATGAATAGTGTTTATGTTTTTTTGATTTAATTATTCATAAATTATAATTGTGTTTTTTTGTGGAAAAATGACAAGTTACCTTTTTATCCTTTTAGAATTAGTAAAAAATTATGCAGTGTTAATTCTTTGGTCAACTAACGGTCAAACTAATAGAAATCATCCATTTGGATTTTAGTTGTGTCATTTTGAAAGGTTTAGTACCGTAAGTGTTACAAATGAAAGATTTGGGTAAAGTTTGCTACTAAATTGAAGATTTGATACCGTGGGTGCAATTTTCCCTTTTATAAATGGAATAATTTAGTTTTATGTAATTGGTGGAATCAAACTGGAAGTGGAATTGTTCAATTTCGATTCGAGTTGGATTTTGCAATAACAATTTATTTTTATTTTTTTTTTTAAAAAGTTCCACATTAAACTACCCTTGGGCTCCATTAAAATGCAATTGAGGGGGAAATTGTGAATTGTTTGAAAAATGTGTTATTAAAAAAAGAAGGAAAAATATAGGATTGACTTGTAATATTATTTTATTGAAAAATATATAATTAAAAATAAGAGAGAAAAATGTATTTTAAATAAATTGGAGTCCAGACATGAACCACGTTGACGTTTAAAAGTACACATTGAAAATTTTGCCTTTCTTTGAATTTCTAAAATGCATATAAATTTTCCAAGGAATATGTTTGAAGTAAGAAAGCCAACATAATTTGTTAGAAAGTTTAATCAATGTAGACCTACAGGTCAACATAACAATCAAAGCTCAGATGGTCTATTAAAAAGAAAAATATATAGCTATAAAAAATAGGGACCCACCCTACCCGTTTAATATTATTTAAATGAAAAAAAAAGAAGTAAAAATCTGATGTTAAGAAAAATGGCACCATAGACACCGCGCCGCTCATAAGCGGGGCATAAGACAAAAATCCCTGACGAAGCATGGCACAGAAACTAAATTGGATTATCCGTTTTACTTTAAATTTTTAGCATAATATACTATATAACAATATACCTTATAAATTATTAACCTTTTTTTGTGTATATATAGTAGTCAAATTCGACTATGCAAGCCGATTGTGGATGTGAATATTAGATTGGTCATCAGATATCCTCTTTGACGTAGATATTGGTAAATAGTGTCTTATTTTCCTTGCAGAACATCATAAGACATACGGTCATATCAAATCTTTGATCGTGTTGGCTTTGTAGAGCTACCAATTCCTATTGTTTAGTAGATTGAAAGATTGATGGACACACACATTTCGATGATGATTGACAACAGTTCAAACATTCTTGAGGCGATCAATCTATAGTTGAGGTAAGCTTTATAAATTTGCTAGTATCAATACTCAATAGCCCTAATGGGTTAGCCCTTTCGACTTGTGAGACCAATTTAATCACAACTCGTATAAGTTTGACCTGTGGTCAAAACCATAAACATTTTGGCTCGAAGGGAAAATACTAGACAACCTTTTCTTTGCTTTTTTTTCCTCTTTATAAATGAATTAGTCAAAAACGTCACGACCGAACTTAAGAAACGTACTGGCTTTTTTGAACCAACAGCTGGGTAAAAGGCATCTGTTGGGACACGACCTTGCAGATTATATTATCGTGACTTTTGTCAAACAACTGTGTAGATAATTATATTAAATTGCCATTATTAAAATAATATCGTTCTTCAACTTATTACTTTTGATTTAATAGTTTGCTTTCGGGTATTAATTATTTTCACTGAATTAAAAGTTCACCAACCAAACGAATCAAATTAGTGAGTTTGAATATTTAAAAAAGAAAAATTATTAGACATTCAGGAAAAATATGATTACATTGTCAATGCATATTCTCTTAACTATTTTAGATCGTTGCAAGGGAAAAAAGGATTTAACTCATTGACAAGTGATGCTATGTGATATAAGTAGTTGACTACGATGGCCAACCAAGTGAAGACAATTGCTCGACTACTGCTATGATAGATCGATTACTGCTATGCTAGATTGACTGCCACTATGATATATCGGCTATCGCTATGCTAGCCTAACCACTGTTATGGTAGATCAACTATCACTATGCTAGCCTGATTGCTACCATGGTAGACCGACTATTGCTATGCTAACCCAACTATTACTATGCTAGACTGACCACCATTATGGTGGACCGACTACCACTATGCTAGCCCGATAACCACTATGCTAGGCTACTTTCGCTATGCTAGGTAACTTCCGCCATGCTAGACAACTTTCGCTATGCTAGGCGACTTTCGTTAGCGAGCTCGTCGACTGTTATGCTAGCCGACTAGCATTATGACAGATCGACCATCATAACTCCCCAACTATCTGAACATTCTTTTAATTGATTGAAAATCGTCTAACATTTATCATAGGTCACTTTCAGTTGCTTAGTTGGTGGAGGTTGACCACTAAATACGTGGGTAAAAACCGTCTGGTGAGTAGATGGTTTTCACGGACACATGAACAAAAATCGTCTTACGGTTACATGATGTTGAATGCCTATAAATACTCTAAAGGCGTGTCAAATAAGATGATCTTCTTTTTCACAATACATTCTCTGGCTTCCTTTTTTTTCCTTAAGTGCTTATATTAAAATCCATATCACTAATTCTCACACCTAAGATATAATGAGGGAGAAAGCTCCAACCTCCTTTTGCAAGTGTTGAATTGCTCATCGGAATAATAGAAACTCACTTGCTCTGCTAAGGAAGCCCAAAGGTCATTTCAATATTATTTCATGGCTCTGTCTGTGGGAAGACACTGAATGTAAAAGCCATGTCAAAAAGGCGAATTATGAGTGATACGCGATTAATCGGAAATACTGTGGAGTCAAAATCTGTCGCTCAGGGTCAAGACCCACCATCGATGTCCCCTTAGTATGTAACTCAAAGCCAATTTAGCATTCTGAAGACTCAGTTGGCAACCATAATAACTCTTATGCAAAATCGAGCTAAGATGACGATCGATCTCTAATCCACCAGAGGTTCAACTACAAGATGTGTACAGACAACCGCCACAAGTGGCACAAATGATTGTCCTTCCGATTATTCAGCCAATGATAACAAACATAGGGGCTAATGAAGACACAGACTTACAAGCTCTACGTAAGCTCCACATCCCATGAAAGACTTGTAATATAAAATGGAGGAAATGATGTCCTAGAAGATAGACAATGCACTGTCCAAGAGAAAGGATAAGCGTAGGCAAATTGTAACACCCCGAAATTTTAGAATAAAATTATTTTGTTCTATATATGATTTTGAAAGTTGAGGGA
>CAIGRQ010007464.1:0-12999 GCA_903798375.1 Fraxinus sp. D2006-0159
TAGTACATTTGAAGTACCAAAAAATAATAAAAAAAAGTTGTCTTGGAAGATGAAATAGACGATATAATTTATGAAAATTCCCCTACAAATAAATACCCACAGGGCCACAGTTATCCATCTCTATTATTTGTATATGATACATATAATTACACACATAATCATAATCATACTCTTGCTTTGATTGGTTCTATTATTCGATGTTTCCCAGATCCTGAACACACGTGCTATAATTGTACACTCGCATTTACGGATCCATTGGATTTCAAGATTCAACTCGATCTATTTCGAGCTTACAGTGTTCAACTAATAAGGTATTACTTATTGTTTTGTTAATTTATTGGCAGCAAAACGGATGTGTTTGTGGGTTTATTATATGGATTTCGGTGTTTTTATTGAGGATTTCTTTTTTAATATATTGTAGGTTAATATTCCTATTCGCAGGTGTGCGTGTTTTTATGCCAGTAGATTGAAATTTTAATTTGAAGGGTTTGCAAATTATGGATATTTACAGGCGCAAGTTGGGTTTCACTTTTTTTGCTAGAACTACTTTTACCATTAAATTGTGGGTTGGGGGTGGGGGGTTCTGTTGGGTATGGCAGGAAACGTGAATCCGCTAGGCTTTTGTCGAGTTTCGTCCTCTGATCGAGCTTTCTCAAGGTACTATTTTATTTTTTATTTTTTTATTTCGTCACTGGTCAGCACCTGGGATTTTGAATCAGGTTCCCTCACTCTTTGATTTCCCTCTTTTTTCATTGCTCTTTCGAGTTTGATTGTACCAACTTTGTAAATTTTGTTGGACGGTTAGTAGGGTAGGAATTTTGATGCGGATTGATTGTTGTATGTTGACTGACTTTGAATCCTAGATATGAAGTGTGCATGGAATCACATTTTCTATGTTGTTTAGTGACATGAATTTGCTTCAAATTTCAGAATCTGATATTTTTGCAGTTTGGTAGTTGTCACGTCACATATACACTTTTGTTTGCCTTGCAGTTTCAGATTCTTACTGAATGCAATGCTATGATGATCTATCTTTGGCTGATAAGTTAATAATAATAAAGTGCATTTGATCTTGACGTGAACTTTGGAACCAGACAAAGCTCTTTGGGAGATTAATATGTGATGCATCATTTCTAAATGAAAACAGCTCGGTCGTGGTGTCTAGGCATGAAGGATATGCAAATATTGCAAGTGTCTCGCCACCGCAGCAACTTGAAGAAGCCAACATGGATTATCATACTGATTTCTTTAGTCATCGTGTTCTTGATTTGTGCTTATGTTTATCCACCTCAGAATTCCACAACGTGCTATGTATTCTCTTCTCATGGTTGCAAGGCATTATCTAACTGGCTTCCACCTGCTCCTGTGAGAGAACTAACCGATGATGAGATTGCATCTCGTGTTGTAATTAAGGATGTCCTGAGTATGCATCCTAGTTTATCAGAGAATTCCAAAATTGCATTCCTATTTCTGACACCGGGTGCTTTACCTTTTGAGAAGCTGTGGGACAATTTTTTTCAGGTAGCTTTTTCCTTTTGAGTGCTGAAACCTCTGATGTTATTTAGATTTTTTTTCTTACAGTTTCTGGCTAATTTTTTCTATCATTTGCATCTTTCATAAATGTATGAAACCAATTTTTTGTGCAAGATGGGAGTTTTTGATCTATATATATATAAACATTATTTCTGATGGAAGCTTTATGTGTATATTGATGCTGTTATGGGGCAAGAGTGCTCCATTAAGGACTAGGACTAGGCACCATAAGTTGGCCAAGTTGTGTTTCTGGGTGGAAAGAAAATTGAAAGGGTAACTATTAAAAGGAAATCTGGATGTACCCAATGACTTATTTGCAAGAGCATCCAACCATGGGAAGGCTGAAGTGAAACTTGATACGTGTGAAAAAAACATTATGAAATCTGCATTTCTAGGTCTTGGACTGTTCTTTAATAGGCAAATATTATTATACCCTTCAAACATTTTGAATAGAAAAGGTGTTCAATTATCAAACTATTTAAACCAGGTAGTGAATTTTCATACTTTTAGTAGAACAAATTTTTGCATGGGGCACATCTCAGTAAAGAGAGTTTCTAGTTGAAATTTCAGTTGCATGTGTACTCATTCACCCATTTTAAATAGTAGTTAGCTCTTTTTTTCACATCATGTTGGTGTTTGTAGTCAAATTTTGTAGTCTGGTTTACAACTAAGCAATTTGTAGTGAACCTTGTGGCAATTCCGTTCTTTCATTCCAAGCTCATTGCCTTGTTGGTGCCTTTCGTTATTTCGTGTATTTCTAAGAAACAAGTGCTTAGCCACACCTTACTTGGTCATCTTGAGGTGCACGTGACTTCCGCTTCCCTTTCGGTAGCTATTTATTAATTTTGGTTATTGTGATGGGGCGGGGTGTTTATGTGATAGGCCCCCGATAAAATACACGTATTCTAGAAGAAGTAAGAAGAATGGGGGAGAGGGCAGCAGTAACAAATTCTGTTAGCCAGAAGGGGTGAGGTGGCCAAGGCAGTTACAAGTATGATATAAATAGACTTAGAATGGAGAAGAGAAGAGATCAATCATTAAGTAGAAACACCTGGGAGAGTGCAGCCCTCTCGAACGACTGAAATCCTTTCTTTCGCATTATGTAATTTCCATTTTATTTCAATCAATACAAGGAACTTCTTCCCTGTTACTTGTTACTTCTTCTTGTCAATTATAAATCCTGTTCTTGCTGTGTGGAATCTTACCATTATGTTTGTCCAAGTTAGAAAAATCACATCAACTGAAGACCTAGGTGTGCAGTGTATTGGATTCTAGAGTTTCTATGTTGATTATTTGTGTGCAAATAGATTATGTTTTTCCTATTGGACAATATATAAGTTCTTTTTCAAATGTATCAGTGAAGTAGTTGAAAGTTCAAATATTTCTGTAATATTTTTCCTCAAATTTTCATCTTGATGTTTCAAGTGCTATAATACTTTTTAATAGTAAATTAATGGTATCCATAGCCACAATAGAAATGATGTTGACTAAAAATTATAGTGCCAAACCACATTGATGGCTAGAAAGAACACGGAATATAGCTTTAACTAGAATAAGAACTGTTGATCACATTATGAAATCCCTTTTTAATTTTTCATGTCATGTTTTATCTGTTAATTTTATTGATTATAAACATATTATATGCACAAGGTCAGGGGATCAAGCCCCGAGGCTCCCCCCACAGTAAAAAAAATTAAAAAAAAATTGTAAAATATCGAAGAACCTGCTGGGTCAACCAAACCGTTTCTCCGGTTCTTCATACAACCTGCCCGGTTTGTCCGTTTCATTCATGGATCAATTTCTAATTGGTCCAAACCTGCAGACCGGTCCGGGCTTAATAACTTTATCTGTTGCATAGATCTCTTTTGTGTTCCTACTCATGATCTGTAATTATGGATGATATATGAATCTCCCTACTATTTAGTGTCAAATGTATTATGTGAATGCCCCAGATCCATGGGTCTTGAGTTCTGTATATTATATATAGACTTTACAATAGTGCTATACGTGGGAAGCAAATAAGTTCATGCCTGATTCTAGCCCTATAATCTGTATGCTAACTGTACAAGATAATATATGGGGAAATAAGGAAACAATCATGGGCTAAAAAGGGGAAGACGTGTGGACAGCTTTGCTGTCCGTTGACATTTAGTTTACTGAATTTTTTTTTATCATTTTTCCCATTTATTTTGGCAGGGACACGAAGGAAGATTCTCTGTCTATGTGCATGCATCAAAGCAAAAGCCAGTACATTTTAGTCGTTACTTCGTCGATCGGGAAATTCGTAGTGACAAGGTTAATCTCTCTGTCAAAACTAATTCTGTTCTTATTTGATTTATCCAGGCTATGGAGGCTCTTATGGAAGTTAACCTTTTTGTCATACTACTGAAAATTTGATGTTTGGGTCGTAATGAAATATAAACTTGATATGAGCTCTTTGTACACAAGATATGTATGTTTTGAGAGCAAGATTAGAATTTCTGATTTCTATAAATATTTCAAACTGCTCAATTATCTGCATCTTTTTGTTCTTTTATACTTACAACAATGTACACCCTGAGGCACACATGCACATGCAACCCCAAAGTGCCTAAGATGTTAATGTGTTATTTGAGCTAGACATATTTCAGTTGGGAAGCCCTGATTATTATTTTATGAGGAATCTTGCCCTCTCTCTCCCCCTCCCCCCCCCCCCCCCCCCCCCCCCCCCCCCCCCCCCCCCCCGCCCCGCCCGCGCAGAGAAAGAACCATGCGATTTCCTACTAGGAGAACTCTTTAGTTTTCAAATGAAGGATCCTCAATGAGCAAGACTGAGGAAGTAAGGAGTTCTCCCATAGCAACAAAACTAACCACCGAAAGAACCAACAATGAATTCGACCGGCTTGGTCCCCAACACTCTTTGACGCCAACAAGTAAACATGATGAACCTCGCACGACTCATCCCACGGAGCGAACTGAGCCCTAAAGGACCGCCTTGAAAAAGCGCACAGCTGATTTGGAGGCTAGATATGGATGAAGCTTAGAAGAGTATCTAACAAAATGCCATTCCCCATTCACTAAAGATATCCTAGCTAAACCCCTGCTCGAAAAGCTAAAAATGCCACACCTTATCGGGTATGAAGGGGAAGGAGATCCCCTGAGTCATCTAGACAAATATACATCTTGGATGGAATTGCAAGGAGTGGGAGATGCCATAATGTGCCTTGGCTTCCCCCTAACGTTAGGAGATAAAGCTCAAAGATGGTTTAGAAGGCTGTACCAAAGGTTAATAAGAAATTGGAACGACCTCGCCACGGCGTTCCTTGCTCAGTTCATGGGCTCAAAAGTAAGAACTACGCCAAAGGAACGACTTGTAAACATAAAGCAGGGAAAAATCGAGTCGCTTAAAAGCTATTTGAATAGATTCAATAGGCAATCTATGGAGGTCGAAAAAATTTCTGATGGTGCTATACTCATGGCTGTCTTCTCAGGATTGAGACCAAAAACAAGATTTTGGTGGTCAGTACATGAGGACGAGCCCCGCACATATCACGAATTCCTAGGTCGAGCTAAAAAATACATCAATGCAGAAGAGGCCACCTCAGATCAAAAGGATCTGAAACCTAACTTACAGTCCCCACACCGAGTAAAGGGAAAACAAGTGGATAAGGATGCCATGCAAGAAAAAAGAAAAGATAGGAGTGATCAAAATTGCTCAAGGCCGTATCCTGACAAATTTCTCGAATACCACCCATTGAGTACAACCTTGGAGGAAGTCTTTTTACAAGCTGGGGGCAGGAAACTTTCTGCCAACCTCAACCACAGAAAAAGGAATTTAGTGGGAAAGGACAAGCAAAATACTACCATTTTCACAGAATGGCAGGACACAACACTGACGACTGCAGGAATTTAAAAGAAGAAGTTGAATCACTTATCAGACGAGTCATCTGCAAGAATTTGTAGCTAAACCTAGGGAGGCAAATCCAGTTGGGGTTCAACCACCTCACCAGCAAGGGATAACCCAACAAGTTCGACCTGGACCTCAAGCTTGAGACCCACAACACTGGGTCGAGATCCAAACATTGATAGGCAAAAATCAGTATTTTGAGGGCTTACGAAGAGCTAGGTGAAGAATGGCTCGTAACCCTCGCACTTGGCATAACCACAATCTGGTGTATAAGCATACTGAAGCCCGCAAAACGCCATACTCAGAATGGCTCAGATTCACTGAAAAAGATGCACAAGGAGTGTTGCAAGATCAGAGTGATGCATTGGTTATAGCCATAACAGTCGCTGGAGCATAAATACATCGAACTCTGGTGGATAATAGGAGTTCAGTTAACGTGATATATTCCCGAACTTTGGAGCAAATGGGAATATATGAATGGTACCTACAACCATACCCCAAAAGGTTCCAAGGGTTCTCTAGGGATCCTATAGAAGCTAAGGGACAAATTGTCCTAATGGTGGAACTGGGAGAGCCATCTTACCAAAGGAAAATTCTAGCAGATTTTGTTATTGTTGATCTCCCCTCCAACTATAATGTAATATTATGAAGGCCTATAGTGCACGAACTACAGGCGGCCACCTCAACATATCACTATTGCATTAAATTCCCGACTCCCTACGGTCCCAGAGTAGTACATGAAAATTAGGCAGAAGCAAGAGCTTGCAACATAGACCTTCCTGCCCCTCAGATCCGAATGATAAGGAATCAACAACACGAACAAAAATAAGAATTCAGGTCCAAATGACCTATCATGGCCGACCTGTCTGAGATCGACATAACTGAGAAATATCGCAAGAAGGCAACTGATGACCAGCTCTTATTTGAAGAAAGGAAGGCAGATCCAAATCCATATCCGGGAATCTTAGTAATCTCCATTCCTATATCAGGAGTAAACATTCCTAAGATCCTGGTTGACACAGGAAGCTCTCTTAACATACTTTACACTATTACCCTAGGACGAATTGGAATTTCCCTGAGCTTCTTATGACCTTATCCGAGTATGATTTTGGGACTTAACGATTCTTTTTCTGTAGCAAAAGGGGTAATCAAACTCCATGGAGAGCTCAGAGATTCCCCTCGTCAAGCTAAGTTGAACGCGAAATTTGTGGTTCTGGACTCCAAATCCCTTATGATGTCATCATGGGACAACCCCTGTTGTTCAACCTTAAAGCAATTGTGTCCATGTATCATTATTCCATCAAGTTTTCCACGCCTCATGGCATAGGACAGGTCAAGGAAAACAAAGAAGTTGCTGGAAAATGCCAAAGTAATGTTTGATCCGAGAGATAAAAAGATCCATCTTCATTCTGAGGTCTACATGGTATGGACGGTAAAACCCACATCAAATTCATTGGATCCACGTTTGAAAGTAAGAGGAGAAGAACCAGTGGAAGAGTTGGACGCTATTAAGGTCGAAATCGAGGAACAACAGAAGGAACTCAAGATAGGTCATGAACTGCGATCATCACTTAGGGATCAGATCATTATGTCCCTTCAAGAAAACCTCGATGTTTTTTACCTGGGAACATTCGGATATGAAGGAAATAGATCCAAAGATTATGTGCCATAGATTGGAATCCTGTAGTACGTCCAAAACAACAACGACGCCGACCTTTAAACCCAGAACGGTATGAAGCCTTAAATATAGAAGTACAGAAATTGCTACGTAATGGGTTTATTCAAGAAGCCAAATATCCAAAGTGGGTTGCCAACCCTATTTTAGTTAAGAAGAGCAATGGAGATTTGAGGACGTGCATCGATTTTACTGATCCAAACAAAGCCTGTCCAAAGGACAGCTTCCCGCTGCCAAGAATAGATCAGATGATGGATGCCACCGCAATGCTTATTCAGGGTGCAATCAAATCCCCATGTATGAACCAGATCAAGAACACATAGCTTTTATTGCTGACCGAGGTCTTTATTGTTATAAAGTCATGCCTTTCGGTCTCAAGAACACTGGAGAGACTTATCAACGCTTGGTGAATTCAATGTTTGCTAAACAGATCGGTAAAACCATGGAGGTATATGTCAATGACATGCTAGTGAAAAGCATAAAGGCCCAAGATCATCAACACCACCTCGCTGAGATGTTCGAAATCCTAAGAACCTATGGAATGAAGTTAAACTCACAAAAGTGTGCCTTTGGTGCCAGCTCGAAATCCTAAGAACCTATGGAATGCAAACCTTTCTTTGACGTATTGAAAGTAGGAAATAAATTTGAATGGACATCTGAATACCAACTCGCCTTCGACCAACTAAAACTGTATCTGGTACATTCTCCTGTGTTGTCAAGACCAAAAATAGGGAAAACGTTGATGTTATATTTAGCAGTATCAGAACATGCCACCAGCACCGTATTAGCCAAGGAAGAAGAAAGGATACAGCACCCTATCTATTACATCAGTAAAGCTTTACACGAAGTCGAACTCCGCTATTCTCCATTGGAGAAGCTAGCTTATGCGGTTGTCATCACAACCCGGAAGTTAAGACCTTACTTTTTGGAGCATCCAATTGAGATCTTAACTAACTACCCATTGAGACAAGTCTTGCAAAAACCAGATATATTAGGAAGGTTGGTTAAGTGGACAGTCGAGCTTGGTCAGTTTGATATAAAGTACAAACCACGAACTTCGGTTAAAATCCAAGCTCTTACAGACTTTGTTGCGGAGTTCAGTTCGAATTTAGTAGATGAATCTTGTCATAATGAACCATGGGAGCTTTTCGTTGATGGATCATCCACAGAAACATGAGCAGGAGCTGGAATTGTTTTAATCAGCCCTACTTACCAATTATTCTGTGAAGCGTTGCCATTTGACTTTTGTGCCTCAAATAACGAAGCTGAATATGAGGCCCTCATAGCTGGCCTGAGAATAGCAAAAGAAATGAAGATTGATCACCTAGTTGTACATAGCGATTCTCAGCTAGTAGTAAACCAGGTCAATGAAGCTTATCAAGCAAAGGAGGAAAGGATGAACAGTTATCTTCAAATTGTTAAACGAGAGCTGAAAAATTTCCAAGATGTATAGATTGAACGAATCCCTCGAACTCAAAATAGCCACGTCGATGCCTTAGCTCGATTAGTAACAAGTGAAGGGATTGAGAAATGTGATAGTATCCCAGTAGGAATAATCTGTTATCCCGCAATTGAAGAGTTTGAAGTGATTCACATGACAACTGACCTAAAACGGATATGGATAGATGAAATTACTATGTATCTCAAAACGGGTTGATGTTCAGAAGATCCAATCATGGCAAGGTAACTCCACACGAAAGAAGCCAAATACAGGTTAGTCAATGAAATCCTACATAAACGAGGGTATTCTGTATCTTTGCTTAGATGCTTGAATGAGGAAGAGGCATTGCGTGCCCTAGAAGAAGTGCACGAAAGAATATGTAGAAACCATTCTGGAGGATCACTAGCTCACAAGCTAATGATATTTTTGGCCTTCTATAGAAAAGGATGCCTTGGAATTTGCCAGGAAATGTGACAAATGTCAAAGGTTTGCTCCCAAAATCAACCTCTCGCCAAATGAGCTAAATTGCGTAATGGCCTCTCTCCAAATGGGGGGGGGTCGATCTGATTGGTCCCATACCAGCAAGAAATGGAGGAACCAGATTTGCAATTGTAGTAGTTGACTACTTCACCAAATGGGTGGAAGCTGAACCTTTAGCTAAGATAACCGAGCATAAAACCACAGAGTTAATATGGAGATCCATCGTATGCCGGTTTGGGATACCACATTTCATTGTGACATACAATGGGAAACAGTTTGATAACTCCCATTTCTCAAATTTCTGTGATAACTTTGGGATACAAAGGCACTTCTCCACACCCAATCATTCTCAAGCTAATGGATAAGTAGAAGCAAATAATAAGATCATCAAGCATACGCTCAAAGCCAAGCTTGATGCTCTTAAAGGGGGATGGGCTAAGGAGCTCCCTAGCGTTTTGTGATCCTATCAAGCTACGACCCGAAGCAGTACTGGAGAAACTCATTTCTCTTTGGCCTTTAGAGTGGAAGTAGTAATTCCTTTTGAAATAGAAGTTCCTTCTATCCGACTATTGATGTGTAACGAGGATGAGAATGAAAAAAGTACTACGAGGATGGATCTACCGGAAGAAAAAAGAAACGAAGCTAAAATTATGAATGCTATATACAAACAGCGTAATGCAAGGTATTACCATAAGAAGGTAAGAAAACGAGAGTTTGAAGTCGGTGACCTTGTATTAAGGAAAGTCTTCCTGGCAACAAGAAAGATCATTTTTGGGTCTCTAGGACCCAACTAGGAAGGTCCTTATAAGGTGATTAAAGTCCTATCTAGAGGAGCGTATGAGTTGGAAGACATGGAAGAAAGACTCCTACCATATCCTTGGAATGCAGAACATCTAAAAAAATACTACCAGTAAAAGAGTGCTATATTTTGTAGTTGTTTGTAATAAAAATGGTGTTCCTAATGTATGAAAATGTTGGCTTGTTACCCTCTAAGCCCTGCTCATGAAGCAGACTAAGCTAAAGTTGTAAGTGTTGCAACACTTAGTACGAATTCCTGCAAATGAATTCTTCAAAACCCTACTCATGAAGTAGGATGAGCTAAGGTTGTAAGTGATGCAACACTTAGTGCGTATTCCTGTAAAGGAATCCTTTAAAGCCCTGCTTATGAAGCAGGTCAAGCTAAGTTTGTAAGTGCTGCAATACTAAGTGCGAATTCCTACGAAGGAATCCTTTAAAACCATGCTCACAAAGCAGGCCGAGCTAAGGTTGTAAGCGTTGCAACACTTAGTGCGAATTCCTGCAAAGGAATCCTTCAAAGCCCTACTCATAAAGCAGGCCAAACTAAGGTTGTAAGTGCTGCAACACTTAGAAAGGTTCCTAAAAAGAAAATCTTGAGCTCTGCTCACAAAGTGACTCAAGGCTATATGTATTGTGAATTTAGTGCCAAAAGAGGTTTTATACATTTAAAAAGTATTGTTCGAATATAAAGCCCACAAACACTAGAGCAGAAATTTCCATTCATAAAATCAGGACATTACAAAAGAGTTCCTAAAAACAAAAGTTTTACTTAGAAAAGTACGTAAAGACTAAGGGACAGGGGGATCTTGGGGAGTCACATCTTTAGGGACAGGCTGGGCTTTAGCTTCCTTGAGGAGCTATTCCATTTCCTTTTGTTGTTCTTTGTGAGCTTCATCTAAAAAAGTAGTGTCCCAATTCGACCGCTCGTTGTTTATGTGTTGAATGATCTCGTCGATAGCTAGGACATATGCTTCTTGAGCTATAGCATCAAATTCCGAGGAAGCTCTCCAGTTCTCCACAGCTTTAGAAATATGTAGCTAGTATCCTTTTTAGCAGATATAGCTTAGCAGTTGCTTCATCAGCTCTCATTTTCTCTCTTCGGCTCGGATACTGACCTTTTCGCCCCAAATCTTCAAAGCTTTATTCTCCTCCGCTAAGGCTTTGTTATCATCCATCAGCCTATGCTCCAAAGAAAGAGCATTGTTAAGCTCTACTCCCATTCTATTGAGATGATCTTCATAGTCCTTCTCTTTTTCGACGAAGGCTGCCTTTTCTGCTTCGATCTTCTCGAACATTATATTAGCTCGATCCCTCACTTCGAGCATTTTGTTGAGCTTGGATTTAACCTAAGAGGATGGATATTTAATTAAGTGACGTATATAATTCAGATAAAGGAGTCTCATAAAGGGAAAAGAACTTACCTTGTCTGTCACAGACGCCATTTGAAGAATTGCTCAATGGCAATGAAGCTGAACTGAAATGATGCTCTCTCCAACAGGCATCTCTAAAAGAAATGGCTGCTCCCTATTATTCCAACTTCAAAACATCAAGGTTCACAGATTCCCTCAAAGGGGAGGGTAAGACGTCTATTGACTCCCTTGATGGAGATGTAGCCCGAAGGAAATCCAAAAATATTTCAGGTCTGTTTCCCACCAGGCCTCTGCAAGTTGGGGCATCTCTCTTGAGGTCTTGACGATGAGGCAGCAGCAGAAATAGGAGAGGGCTGAGGTAAGGAAGGCGCATGAACTGGAATAGATCCCAGCTCAGCAGGGTGGCGTCGCTTCAAAGGCTGTTCAGTTTCAGCCTCAGTTGCAGCTTCCACCCCATCAGGTTGGACCTCTACATGAACCTCTTTTTGTTTTTGTTTAGCAACCTCAACAGCTTGAGCTATCCTTGCTGCGCGGAAGCTTTGCATTTCTGGACTTTAACCTAAATATGATAAAGTGTCAGTATAGAGATCGGAACATAAATATATACTTATGTAACAGTACTTGGTTTACTTACGAGATGAAGTAGGTGCCGAAGTGGAAGATATGCTCAGTACTGCGGTTGGTGGCAAAGCTAGAAGAAAACCTGCTTGGAATAGGTTTTCGTCTGAGATGACAAATTTGCAGGATCTCTGCCTATTGGAAAGATTTCGGATTGTATCTACATGTCTTTGAAGAATCGAGCTTATATGGCAGGGCTGGTAAACTACAAAAAGAGAAAAGACAAAGGATCAGAATAATGATTCCAAAGCAAAACCCGAAGTAAAAACAGAAATAACAGCCACTCACAAAAAGAATGATAAAGGGTAGCAACTACGTCCTCCCTATCGACCTCAGCAGGATGGAATTGTGAATCCCCCAAGGCGTAGAAGAACTCTTCCTTCCATCCTTTATTCGAAGAAGGAGTATCTAAAACTAAAGGTCCTCCAGTTTTAGGTCTAACGCTGGTATACCACCAGCCAGTATTTTTCTCATCCTCCTTAAAGGTAAAAAAAGGCGTTGATTTGGGATACACTCAGTTCGGGGTGACCTAACTATTTCCATAAAATTAAGGCCACAATTAAGGTTCTCCACCCATTTGGGCAAAGTTAAGTAGGGGCTATTCCCCAAGATGAAAATAATTTCGAATAATTTTAGGAAATGGAAGCCTCAACCCAACCTGAAAGATAGCTGTATCGAAGGCTACACACCCCGTGGGAGAAGTATGAGCTCGGTCATCAGAAGACGGGATGACTAATTCTATAGATGGAAGTACATTATATTTGGCTCTAATAGCGGCTAAGGTGTCCGTCGTAACTATTGATCTATGGGAATCAGCCCCCCATGTTTGGTTCCCACTACAGCTTTCCTCTTGACACTTCTCTCATTTTTTGACGATGTTCCATACTCCTAGGAGAGTTAGACAGAGGAATAGGACTGGGTGGAGGAGGATAAAAAGAATAAATAGGAACGAAAGTAAAAACTTCCTAACAATCCGAACTGGCAGATGAAGGATTAACGGAAGGAGTGGATGAAGATGGTGTAAACTCTTCCTAATTATTTTCCTAGGACTACATGTGAGATTCGTCCGAACTCATATAAGCAAATAGGGAAAAAAAAAAGGGAAATAAAGCTTAAAAAGAATGGTGTTCTGATTAATAGAAAGGAATACATGGATGAAGACGGCCACACTCAAAGAAGGTGGAAAAGCAAAAAAAAA
>CAIGRQ010007493.1:0-17187 GCA_903798375.1 Fraxinus sp. D2006-0159
TTCAATGCAGCAGATGGAGTCAAATAAATCAAATAACAAGCAGTTATAACAGTTTCTCCCCAAAAAGATTTTGGGACACCATAACTTAACATCATATAACATACTTTATCAACTATGACTCTATTCATCCTTTCAACTACCCCCATTTTATTGAGGGTGTAAGGAACAATTTTATGTCTAGTTATTCCATTTTCTTTGCTCGAATTGTCAAATTCAACGTTAAAAAAACTTTAGGCCATTATTAGTTCTCAAAAACTTGATATTCTTGCCAGTTTAGTTCTCAACTTGTCTTTTTCAATTATTAAAGCTATAAAAAGTATCAGACTTATCCTTTGAAAGATAAACCTACATTTTTCTTGTATAGTCATCAATGATAGACAAAAAATACCTATTTCTACCCGAGGTGGAAGTGGAACTACTAGTAGGACCCCATAAGTCTGAATGCACATATTCAAGCATGTCTTTAGTTTAATGAACACTATGGAGAATGAAGTTCTACGATGCTTACCAAGCACACGGTGATCATAGAAAGATAAATCAGACACACATTCGTTACCAAAAGTACATTTTTTATTAAGAAGTTTAAGCCCCTTAATACCCATACGTATTAGTCTATTGTGCCATTTATGTATGTGATCAACTTTAAAAAAAGATATAGAGGAATCTAAACCTCTTATCACTTTCCCAATAGTAATATAAATATCATTTTTCCTGATTTTCTTAAAAGAAACAAGTGCACTTTTAACCAATTTTAAAATTCCATTTTCAATTTTACCAGTGAAGTTAGCTTTCTCGAGTGTTCCTACTAAGATTAAATTTCTAAACAGTTCAGGAATTTATCTAACATCTTTCAAAGTATATACAAAATCAGTGTCAAACTAAGTGATATCACAAATTCCAACAACAATATAAGCATAATTGTCACATAGCATAACATGTCAATCATTTGATTCATGCAAATTTTCAAACCAGTCCTTTTGTAAGGTCACATGAAAGATGCACCAAAATCAAGTATTCACTCATGTAAACGAGAATTGACAGTTAAATTCAATTCAGCAAGATAAGAAACAAAACTTGTAATCATATAAACTTCATCATCATCAGTATTATAATAGAAGACAACACATTTACTTCATCTCTTTTCTTACCCTTTAGCTTACCATTCTCTTTATAGCAACATTTTAAAAAATGCCCCGTGTTTCCACAAGTATGCCATTTTTTAACCTTAGTCCTAGATTTTGATCTAGACATACTATTGCCCTTCTTTTTTCCTCCATAACTACTTGACTCGCCTCCACTTTGGAAACCATCATGACTGTTTTACCTTAATTGAGTTCTACCCCTCATTATATGAATTTAACGCTATTTTATCAAGTTTTCAACTATAATCTCAATCTCTTTACTTCTAAGGGGTCAATGAAAACTTCAGGCGTCAAAGTGTCCATATTGTACTTAATCGCACCATTAACTTCCTTATAGGTATTTGGTATGGAATTAAGCAAAATTATAGCATTGTAGGTATCAGACACCAGCTCTTCACTGTTAACAATATCTTGAACAAGTTTATTAAACACGTCTAAATTGTTATCAAGACCATTTGAAGGGTCCATTTTAAAACTTAAAAAAGCTATAAAGCTTGTTTGGAGTAGATTTAAGTAAATACAAGTCTTCCAAATTTTTCAAAGTTCTTTAGTGATTTTCAATTTACCTACTTTTCTCGGAACGCCGTCAGACAAGTGTAAAATGATTGAAGTATAAGTAAACTCATCAACTTCTTCTTTTTGTTCTTTTGAAAAATTAGCAGAAAAATTGCCTTTGGTGTCTTTTGAAACCTTTTGTTGAACCAAAATATCTCTCATTTTTTGTTGTCAGATTGAAAAATCACATTTTCCGTTAAAAGTTCACAAATTAAAATTGAGAGTTGTTATTTTAATAACCAATAAAAAATGTACTGAATCACAATCAAGCCACAGAAGTTGACCTAGGGTTGCAAACAGTATACATCGTTCTAGATTCTCAAGGTTTCGTAACATTCTCGATCTTAGATTAAGAGAATGTTCAAACGGGTAAGGTTTATGTATTATAATAAATTAACGGTGCAACAAGAGATATGTCAGCCAAATAGATTCACTCACAATGTATCACAAAGATAATATGCTGATTTTTATCAAATGAACAGTTCCTAATTTTTAGCACATGTGATTGTTATCCCACACAGAAACCCCAATTCCATTGTCACCCCACACGATGACATATTAGTGCTGAAAATTTAATGAGATAAGTTAATTTACCAGAGCGGATCAATGTGAGTCCGTAAATAACGAGAGATGTCACCATTATTTGCCATAAACTCTCCAACAACCGTGGCCACCAATCGAGCAAAAAATCAAATCACAAATGCGTAGGAGCAAAATCGTCCAAATTTCACTGTATAACCTGTAACAGAAAACTAACAATAACAAATCGTTAGAAATCAGTTAAAAGTATTCTGCCTAAAGAAATCATCCTCAGGTAACTTCGGACGCGCCTCCGCTGGAATCTTCATGCACCATCGTCGGCGGTCGTTACCTCTACGTGCACCACTATTGACTGCGTCTCCGCCTGCAGAGTCTGCATGTGGTTTTAGATTTTTCAATCGACCACTGGTTCAACCGAAAAATACAGTTGCAACTAGAGATGGCTCGGCTCGACCCCTATGTACACGAGCTCGGCCCGTGCTCATCACGAGCTTCTATCTTTTTGTTGATTTTTGGTCAGATCATTATCGAAATTCAGACACCAACGTAGCTCTGATAGCAAATGTCAAGCGTAAGAATGACCACCTAAAGCTTTCCGTGCTCAGCTTATCAAAAACCATTGAGATCGACACCACCAAATCACAACCCAATATCCTACAACCTTTACCCAACTCCGGTTGCTTTTGTATTGCTCACAAAGCACACAAAAGTGAGAGGTTATTGCAACCACACATCAGCCACAATGGATAAAAGAAACAAGGGGAAAAACACTGCAATAGGAAGCACAAAGTAGAGACAGAGCAACCGATTTTCTCTCGAAAGGGGGCTAGGGCAATAACGTGTCTCTCTCAATGCAAAGAGGCTGCCAATATGTAGTAGTATGTTATGATTTTAGATTAGGTAATGGATTAGGCCCAAAAGGGGGACAATAGATAACCAATAAGTTGCTCAAACACCAAAAGTCATCCAAAGAGTAAAGGGTCTGGCCATGAGTAGCTCTAATGGAATTAGACTACTTCCAATGACCCAAAATAGTTATAGGCTCAGGTCGTTCCATTTGAGGTGTCGATATTTCACTTCAATCATTTGGTTGATACCGACTGAATAACTAATGATTTAATATCATAGCCCGCGAGATCGTTTGACAACAATTTGCCCTACAGCCATGAAAGAAGTAGGCCATTTCCTTTATCGTCTTTAGTTTTTGCAGCCAGTTTTTCATCGTTTTAGAGATTATTAAACACACACAAGTTATGGATTAACGGAGTAATTTGAGAAATAACTCTAGTGCTTAATTTTACTAAGATCATGCTGGAGCATTCGGGGAATAATTGAGAGTAGTTCAGGCTTTTTATCAAGCCGTTTCAGTATCGCGACTGCTCCATTAATCAATCGCTGTGATGTGACCCTATGATAGGAATTGCATTGACGTGGAAAATAGGCCTGCTTATTTACATATGAAAGCAAAGCAAAGTAATTCAGTCAGAAGACAATCGTCATGTTGAACAATAGGAACGAAATTCTCTACTCAGGTCCTAGTGGTGTGGTCTTAAGGCTGGCAGCTCTGCTCAGCACTGTCTGCCGATTATCAGCCTGTTCAGTTGGTATCTCAGGATTCATTCCATGGCGTCTACAGAAGGAAGGGACTTTTGGGGTCATACGAAACCTAAGAGGCGGCGGATGCCTTTCCCCGTCTCCCCACAAGGCATAGGCTTCCTCCCCGTGTGCTGCATCGTCCCCTATCTCAAGATCATCTTCATCCATTCTCAGCTTTATTATACGGCTTATCAAAATGCATATTAAGCTCGTCACCACCACGTTCCAAGCTGTTATGAAAAGTGCTCCTAAGAGCTGGTAACCCAATTGGCATAGTCCACGCTGGAGTTTTTCTCCACCGTTAACAATACCATACACAAAGCCTATACCAGGTGGTCTGCCCGATTTATAGAAAATATCAAGAAGGTCTGGCTTGGCGAAGAGGCCAGAGAGAATCCCTCCTAATAAACCAGCTACTGCGTGAGTGTGAAAAACTCCCAATGTATCATCAACCTGTTGGAAGAATGCCGATTTCTTGTGCAAAACCATCATGGTGTACCATGGTATCGACCCAGACAATGCTCCCATCATTATCGCCGCCCACGTATCCACAATTCCTGCCATTAATACAATTTTGATCTTTTTAGTATGAGAAAAGTTCTCTAATCTGGTTTTTAGGCAAAACATAAAAGAGACACAAAAAAAAGTGGGAATAAACTACCTGCTGCAGGTGTAATGCAAACAAGGCCAGTGATCATTCCCTGAACAGCACCAATGACAGAGCTTTTGAAGTAGAAAATGATGTCAAGGGAAAGCCATACCAAAAGGCTCATAGCAGTGCAAATATGCGTGTTTAGTACAGCAAGTGATGTAATTTGGTTTGCTGCTAGTGGTGACCCCCCATTGAAACCAGTCCACCCCATCCATAGAAACCCTGCACCTCCCAGCATGTGTATTATGTTGTTTGGTGGAAAATGTTGTCTATCGTACGAATGCCTCGGTCCAACCTACACAATATATACGAATCAATATCCAATTTTTCAGATTTCTAAGCGCAAAATATAACATGTATGAATAACCGAATTGGACCAGTCTAGGTGAGAGGTGTGGTCGTGTCAAATTACCCAATAAGCAGCAGTGAAACCAGCAACTCCAGAAGACAGATGAATAACATAACCACCAGAGAAATCAATAACCAAGTCTTTGAGAAAACCTGAGCCCCAAATAGTATATGCACCAACTGTGTAGGAGAAAGTGAGCCAGAGTGGAACAAACAACATCCAAGCATAAAAGTTCATTCTTCCAAGCAATGAACCAGCCAAAAGTATAACAGTGATGGCAGCAAAAGCAAATTGGTAGAAAACATAATCAACTGTGGGAAGAAAGTAAGGTTGATCATATTGCCTAAGCAGAAACTTTTCATTCAAGGCTAGATCGGGCTTGCCCAATATTGAAATCATAGGAATTCCAAAAGACATATGGTAGCCCCACAGGACCCAACAAATCAAAACTGCAGCAAAGGCATAAAGGGCCATGAAAGCAGAATTCACAGCCCATTTTTTCTTAACCATGCTGCCGTATAGTATTACGAGGCCTGGAACACTTTGTAGTCCCACCATGGTCGCCGCCGTTAGTTGCCATGCGTTATCTCCTTTGTTTAGCCAATACGGTGACCCTTCGTCGAGGGCTAGACCGACTGGGAGGGATGGAGAGTTGTCATTCATTGGAGTGGATTGGAGGATGAACTTGTTTTTATGATGTTGGAGGTTGAAAATTCTTGGCTAGCATTGTGGTGTTTGCAATATATAGGAGTTTTGCAGTAATCAGGCATTGGAATAATCTACAAATTTGGTTGCATAAATGATACAAGTTCTATCCTGTCTTTTGAGGTTGACAGACTGACATAGAGATTCATTATCAAGGATTTTAGTTATAATCGATGCTAGTACAGTACATAGAGATAGCTAGATTCTTGTAACGGTCGATCCTGTTTTCTAGTACTACCAAAATAGTGAATGAATCTATTAATTTCGTGTAACAAAATCCATAATAAAAAAATATAGATTGGTACAAGTGGCAATATATTGATAACGAATGTGTGGATAAGAATGAAGGAAAAGTTTTTGGATTACGTGTAATATTATTTTGGATCGTATTGGTTGGCCATTCGATTCGCCGGTTTTTCGATTGGACCCACCGATCTAGTTGGATTTTAATAACTATGCAAATGCCTCCCATTAACACCATAATTTTTTACACGAGATGAGAGATCTAAGGTTGTGCAATAAATTATACATATAAACGGTAGTACAGCTAAATATATATTTCAATCTTAAGAATCCAAATATATTATTCGTGTTGAAACTTACATTGTTGTTCTTGTTCATTTCATATTATTGTAATTGTTGACTTTTAAGCTCTTACATAAGTGCATTTGAAGTGCATTGGACTCGAGTTACTATAAGAATCACGAATAAATTAAATCGGTCAATGTATTCATTTCACACCCATTTGAAGATATATAAAACACAATTTTGAAAAAAAAAAATAGGGAAGAGGTAGAAGACAAATAGATCATTCATTAGTTGCTGAGAAGCTGGCGAGCTCGAATGGTGATATGTAAGCGAGCGAGTGTGTGCATACAGTGCAAAGCTATACGTGCTTGTCTTCGAACACACATCCCCCGAACAAGTGCTTGTAGCTTTATAAGGCTTTTCAGTGCACGAAATGCTCGTCTTGCCTGACAAAGAGATGTTAAGGGTAAGTCTCATATGAAAACACTAATCAAGTATGGACTACTCGTCTTAACAATATTTGACTTTAAATGTAATGTTTAATCTTAATATGATATCAGAGCACAACAAGTTCAAACTCAAACACGTAGTTGGGTTTCAAGATTAGTTTGCTTAAATGAGATACCGTTTTGTAGGACACGTTAAGGTTAAAATTTATGTCGGTCACATACGAAAACACTAACAGATATATAAGAGTTTGACTATTTATCTTAGCAAAATTAACTTTTTAAGATCGAACGTCGAATGTTAACTAATTAATTAGTTTATATATCCCCGTTTGAATCCCTTTTTTTAGGTGAAAATGTATTTTGGAATAGTATTTTGATGGAAAATGTGTAGTTAAAAAATAAGAAAAAGTTTTGAATTTGCATGTAATGCTATTTTTTATTGAAAAATGTCATTGAAAATAAGAGGGACGACAATGTATTTTAGAAAGAGGAAGAAAAAAAATGCATAGAGAAATATTGTTAAAGGGTACAATACAAGATGACCCCTGAAATATGCTTGGATTGTGATGGCTGCAAATTCTTCTCTGGAGAAAAATTCCGAAACGGCATTCATGTTGCATTCGCTGCTGGATCCCGTTTTTGCTTCGCCAAAGCTTCCAGTACTAGTGGTGTTATTCGGGTAGAGAACGATGCCGTTTTCGTGATGAGACGATACAAATAGTTTTCGTCGGAAAACGCGGAAGCCGAACCAGTTATTCCGGTGTATTCCCATTTTTGTGTAGCTATTGAGCTTATATTGGGTTGAGCCAATTCATTCAAGATTGATCTGGGAATGAATATTAAAGCAATTACAGAACATTATAAGAAGTGGGGATCAAGTTTAACTCGAATCGGTATGTGGGGAACATGTTTTATTCGGAACGTGCAGGGATGAAAGTTCTAACAATTTGTTTAATTGATATATATTAACCATTAGGACCTTGCACAAGGGATCATTGAGATCAGTTAGGTAAATAATCTGTTTGATTCAATGAGGTAACATGATACTTTTATATTTACCACATTAAAGGCAAGTTTGTTTCGGATTAAAAATCAGATTTTAATTAAGCCAAAATCAAACAATCAATATTAAACACATCTTTCATGGTTTTCACACTTTTTCAACCATACATTTCAAAGATTTCTATTACAATCTACTTTAATTTTTATCCCCACCAAACGCTCACTAAATAATAAAAACAAGGAAAAAACAAAAAACAAAAAGAAACGACTCACCCAATATAGAATTTGAATCAATAATCCTTGGATCGCGTTTTCACTAAAAGGAAAAAGGGAGTATCTTTCTTGTATTTAAACACACACACAATTTGGATCTTGAATTGTTTTACTCTTTTCACTCTCAATCTCTTTCTCTAACTCTAAGAGAGACAATTATTTTAGAACCCTTCATTTTAGGCAGATAAATTGGTCCGTTTCTTCACAGATCCAAGAGTGCGAAAAGCTTCATAAATATGGGTTATCAATGAATGGGTTTCTTGAATATGTATTTGGTTAATTTCTACTTTTGATTTATGGGCAATAGGGCTGCGAGTATTTGTATTTTTAGCCTATTTTATAGCTATAATTTTTCATCATTTTCTAGCCAACAATTTTTTAGTCGTTGTATCATCTAAGCGTCGGAGAATGGTGGCAGTTGGATGCTGATTTTGGGTTTGAGGTGGGGGAAGGGGGGTGCGCGTGGGGGTGAGGAGAAGAGGATGATAGTGTTTTTTTTTTTTTTTAAATTTAATTAGTTTAATTATTTAATGTGATAAATATAAATTCACTCTTTTATCCATTTTTAAAATATTAAAACCCTGTTTTGTCTGGATTAAAATATGATTTTAATTCAAGTCAAAGTCAAACAATCAATATTAACCATATCTTTTATGAGTCCCACAACTTTTCAACTACACATTTCAATTTTTTTTATCACAATCTATTAAAAATCTAATTTTAATCCTCACCAAACACCCTCTAAATTTGGTCAACGTTTAGAAATGTTAGGGGTCACGGCTATAAAAATCAAAAGTTTGGGAAAACTCTGCTAGTGTTTCAAAGTTTTGGGACTTTCACTACAATTATTCCTTGAAATAATGGTTGTCAAAATTGGCTAAATAGAATGTCGCATAATTTATTTAACTGAACACGTGATGTGTGGTCATCGATTGATGTTCTAACACCACTAGTAATAATATTATTTATAATCAATATACTAGTCGTTTTATTTGTAGCATAAAACTAACTAATTGAGGACGTGTACAATGAAAAAAAATAACTTTTGCAATATTGCAACGTTATATTGGTGAATGATGAAGCCACTGTACAAAGACGAAAGGTGTCGACTTCGTTTTCGCGTCGTTGACGTGGACAACAGATAGCGGGTCCACTCGCGTTTCTCAAACTATGCACACCATCCATTTACCATTGTATTTCTTTACCAAGACTGAGTTTGAGACCTACTTTGGATAGATGGCCTCTCCGATGAAGTCGTTCCCTATCAACTTTTACACTTCCTCCTTTAGGGCCTCATATCTATTTAGGTTGAGGGCCCTTCTTCTGTATATGAGGAACAACCGTAAGATCGATTTTTAGGTAGTGACAATTGACCTTGGGGTCAATGCCCACCACCTCGTGCCTCCATGCAAAGACATCAAGATTTCTACACAAAAAGTCATTTTCCTACCTGCAATGCCTTGGTGGGGTCTTAAAGATCTACTCGGAAGCTTTCTAGCTTCTCCACCAGTATTGTTTGGGATTCAAACTCATTAACACAGGGGTCTAGTTCATCAAACACGACCACCTGCTCGAGGGCATCCATCATCTCGACGTCTTCTTGATCAAAATTTTAGCCTGGGACGTCTACCATATAGACATCTATTAGCACCACATTGACATCCGTTAGTTCAATCTTTATTATCGAGTTTAGGTAGCATTTAGTGCTTCTTTTTGGCTATTCCTAACTTTGACAATCCCATACCCAGTAGGGAATTTCATGTATAGGTGATAAATGGAGGTGACGACTCATAAGTCTTTTAAGGCGGGTCTACCTAGCATCCCATAGTAAGCTGACCTATTATCCACTACAAAAAAATCCATGAAGTTTAAAGCTGTCTGGGCTAGCTTTCCATTTCCACAACAAGAGTTATTTTTTCCTCTGGGATGATGATATCACATTTGAAGCCGTACGAGGAGGTTGTGATAGGAGTTAATTTGTGATCGATGATCATCTTGTCAAAGGTAACCCCAAAAAGGATGTGACATAACTACCATTATCCACTAGCATCCGCTTCAACCCATTACATGCCACAATGGCCCTTACCATGAGGGTGTCACACCGAGGGAAGTGTACACCCTTAGCATCCTCCTAGATGAAGGCGGTGGGTGGTAATTGCCTTCTTCGGGAACTACTATCCACTATGTAACTGTTCATTGGGGAGGGGGGGTCCTTAACTTCTCTAGCATAATTCTTTTGTGAATTCCTTATATTGCCCTCAACGTAGGGTCCTTCAAAAATCGTATCGATTTCATAGATATGGGCATGTTTCATGTTGGCCGCTGGGTCCCTACATTGTCGTTGTCCTCCGTTGTGGGTATGGCTCCCAAGGGGGGTCTACCCTTTTTACGTCTAAGCCTTTGATCCTGTCTCTGTGGGGGGTTGAAGACCCATGTTGCTCTATTTTGGTGATCAATCAACTCATCGTTGATGTTTTTATTTGTCATTATTTCCAACAGAGCATCGTAGTTGGCGGGATCCTGATTCTGTACATCCCTTAGGAAGAGGGTGCCACCTCGTAGTACGGATAATGCTTCCCGATCGATGACTTTACACAACATGTCATCTCATCAGCAAAATAGGCTAAAAAATCTTTAACGTCTCCCTGGATTGTTGCCTCATGTCCTGGATACATTGGATATGAGCCTCTCCTTCCTTACTCATAACAAATTTTTTCAGGAACATACTTTCAAACTCTGGCCTACTCCTAATACTCTCTGTAAATATCCTACTGTACCAATTTCTGTCACCCCCACTTAAAGTTAGATTGAAGGCTCTGCATTTGATGGAGTCCCTGCCTCTCAGGCTCATGTGCGTTTTGTAACTGGACAAATGCTTAGCCGGGTCGTCTCTTCCGTCATACTTTTGTATCTTTGGTAGCACATAGTGACTCGAGGCAGGAGCATTTCTCAGTTCTTGTGAAAAAAAAAAAATTCGTCTTCGACATTGAGATTACAAGAACTTTGCGGTCCATCCGAGTTTTCCTTTTTATCAACCTGATATCTGGGCGGAAGATGAGATGGGCTTGCCTGATTCCTCACCATTTCCTCCCTCCCGTGGTGCCTATTTTTAGGCAAGGTAGCACCAGGAGCATGTCCTTGCCTTTCCTTTAGTTGTTGGGCAATAGAAGGTTGTGGTTGTGGACTATTTCTAGGTGCAAGAGGTGACTAGGATGGCCTGTGCCTGGTTCCCGCGAGGCTGATTCTTTCAAATGCACTAACAGACATTTGCGCCATGTGTTCTAGCTCGTATTTGAGGAGAAAATTATCCTCCATGTCAACATGGACTTCAGTGGGTCTGCCGAAGCATAGTTTGAGGAGATATCAACACCCACTTCCCTTTCAAGGAGGATAACTTCCCTAACTTGCCCGGGGGGATGGGGCCCTCTTACTTTGGATTTCATCCTCACACAGATAGCATCCTTGTGGTACACAAGGGAGAATTGGAGGACCTCTTTGGCCTTGCATCTGCAAGAGAAGTTCTTGCATAACCATATTTTGGTGGGTGATATTTCTCATCTTAGCAGCCATGGTTACCATCTCTCTGGTGAGTTGAATAGCTACCCTTATCCCATCCTATGGTGGTGGTGGAGATGGCGCCAACCCGTTGGGGTTGTTTCTTGTAGAGTCTCTTCGTTATAGTTTTCTCTTACCCTCTTGGGAGGGACATCACAACCTGAACTCATTTTTCTTTAGCTAAAGTATTGAATTTTTTCAACTTTTGGGGTTTCCGCTTATTCTTTTCTAAGAATAAATCATTTTTCAAGAGGGTTGCCAAGCTATTTTTTGGCAAACTTTTTTCCACGGGAATATTCGTGGTTAAAGTGATGTTTCCCAAAGATACCGGGCTTACTTTAATTCCAACACGCGTGGATTGATTGTCAATCGATAATATCTCAAATTTGAACGTGGTAGAAGTTTTATCACACGAGACAAAATATATGAAATAAATTATACGATAATGAACAGTGACTAAGAGTCAAATTTAAGATCAATATCACACATCAAACATTAAAATCAAAGATTAATAAAAAGAATGAGAATGTATGGCTCGCAATTGATATATTTGCATCCTCCCAAAATGACACAAAGGAGGGATATTATAGTGTTACATGTAAAATGGTGTCCATGGGATGGGGGATGCGTGGCCTCAACTTCTTAACCAAGACATCTTATCCTAGATATCAATTTTGACTTCACTAGCTTGGGAGCATTAAATGTCCCCAAAAGGGGGTAGCCACCTTATAACCTATCTGACAAGATTTTGAAATTTTTACTCATTACGAAAATCCAATCAATCATTCCTAAAGGATTTCATAAATTCAAAATCTTCAAATGTAGATCGTCACTAGTTTTAATCGAGTTTCAGATTCTACTCTATTAAGTCTTGTCACTTCGTTAAATGGGGTTTCGGCATGTCATTCCATGAAACCACTTCAGTGTTTCAGATTCTACTTCATTGAGTCTAGCCACTTCGGTAAAAGGGACTTTGGTATGTTCATTCCATGAAACCGCTTTGGTGCTTCAGATTTAGGAAACTCTGATAGGTATACGCTCCACTTGGGATGCCACATGACTTTGACAAAAAGGGGCTTCGATGGGTCGACTGATTCACGTGGGAGCCTAGGTGGCGAGGCTTAAAAGGTTCATGCAAATTTTAAGGTTTAGAATTTAACACGTTGAGATTTGATTTCTTAGTATTGCGATTGGTCATGCACTAATCTGCATCAAATATAACATTTGAATATTGCTAAACTTACCGTAATATAATTATAAATAGGGAAAATTGCAACCATGGTACCAAACCTTTCAGATTTTTGCAGACTTTGCCCAAACATTTATTTTGTGCCACCCACAGTACCAAACCTTTAAAAAACTCGCACCTACAGTCCAAATGGACGGTTTTCATCCAGTTAACCGTTAGTTGACTAAGAATAGTAAATTTGACCAAATTTTAAAAGGGTAAAATGATAACTTTCCCTTTTTTCATATGAAAAAGAACTAAAATAAAGTAATTAAATAACAAAAACCAAAAAACCCTATTATCTTCTCCAACCACCCCACCTCACCTCACCCCACCCAACCCAAAACCAAAACTGTTTGCACAACCACCACCACTGCCTCTTCCTCCAACCACCACGACCGTCGTCGCCTCCTCCCACCACCACAACCTCAGCTGCAATCATCCCACCCCACCCACCCACCCACCCACCCACCCCACATTTGCCTTCTCTCTCATTTCTATTTCATCTTCCCCAACACCACCTTTATTGAACTTCTCAAATAAAGCAAAGAAACCAAGTTCCAACTCCAATGAATAGGAAATGCGCCTGAAGTCTAGACTTCCGTATTCAATTGCACAAGTTCCAGCTCCAATGACCGAATCAAGAAAAAGAAACAGAAAAATAAAGAAAATCCTAACAGAACGTTCAGAAAACCCTAAACTTACAACATTGCGGCGTTGTAGGTATTATAAATGTCTTCACAAACCTTCGAGCTATTCGATAATAGAGCTTGAATCCTCCATTGACAACTTCTCCATTTGCGTCAAATCTTCAAAGGAAAAAAATCCGAGAGGAAAAGAAAGGAACGAAATTGAAAAATCAACCCTCAAGATCAAAATGAGAAGTACATACACAATTCTTTTATATTATATACGACTATGAATAGAGAGAGATAGACGAGATGGAACAGAAATGAATCTTCTAACAGAAAATTTGGTGGATGCAACTACTAATAAAATAAAAAATTGAGAGAAAGGTTGTGGTGGTGGGAGAAGGCGACGGCGGTCGTGGTGGTGGGAAGAGGAGGCGGTCGTGGTGGTGCTGACAGCTTGCTGATGGTTGTGTCCAGTTTTGGTTTTGGGTTGGTGGGGGTGAGGTGGGGTGAGGTGAGGTGGGGTGGGGGGGGTGGTTGGAGAAGATAATAGGGTTTTTTGGTTTTTGATTTAATTATTTTATTTTAGTTCTTTTTTATATGAGAAAATTGAAGGTTACCATTTTACCCTTTGAAAATTTGGTCAAATCTACTATTATTGGTCAACTAACAGTCAACTGAACAGAAACTGTCCATTTGGACTGTAGGTGCGAGTTTTTTTAAAGGTTTGTCACCGTTGCAATTTTCCCTTATAAATATATTATTGAATATTCGAGTTTGATTTTTAATGTCAGTTTTTTAAAATTGTCTTTGTAGTTTAATTTTTATTTTCATATTTAACTGATGCGATTTAACTCTGATTGAAATATTATTTAAAAAATTATTAATATATTAAATCTCAGCTGCAGTCATTGAACTTCAAGCAAAACTTTAATTTGGTCACTATACTTTAATTATCGCATTAGATCACTAAACTTCAATATTAGTTTTAAACAGGTTTTTTTTCCTCAATGGACAGTTATACAATGGCAAATCTTTCACATAATCGCTACGTAACACGTCAACTTACCATTACACTGGATCATGAAAGTGTTAAAATAAAAAAAATACTTTTAATCCGATTAATGAAAGAAATTAAATTCCTCATTTTACCATATTTATTTCAGTGTGCCATGTCGCCATTATGTGAAAGAAGGCAATGTGACTAATTGCCTATTTGACACTCATTAATTTATTTTATGATTTGTTATATGATCATTTTTAACTATACATTCATACAATAAAATATTCTACACATATACAAAAAAATTCTTATTTTTTAATCATACTTTCTTCTAAATTATTATTTAAAACTCTATTTTTCTATAATAATTATTGTTAAAACAGGTTCAGAGTTCAATCAATTCGAGGTATGAGTATGACAGGTGGCGGAATTTAACGGATCGTAAAAATTAAAATTAAACTAAAATTTAGTGGCTCAATTACAATTTTACTAATTATTAAAAATAATGTCTTTGATGTGGAAACATGTTATCACGTATGGATGTGCCGTTTGGCAGTTATGTTTAGATAATTGGGATAGTTTAGAGGAAAAACGAGTGGTGGAGATGACCGAAAAACGTGGGACAGCGTCACGTCATTTGTTGCCGTCTAAGGTACATGGTCAAATACAACGGTAATGTGATGTTAATAACGTGTTAATTGCTGACATTTCTAACTGAACCTGTATTCAAACAATGTTGGATGATAACATTGTTGACAATGTATGATGTGGTAAAAAATATTATTTGAAGAATAAGTTATTCAAATTGTCCAATGACAACATGCTACGTGACATACAAAGTTGTCATCAAGCCCCCATGGCACATCTCTAAGTGGTAAAAGGAGAAGGTGGAAAAGTTTCAACTTTACTTGAGGCTGTCGCGTCAAGAGTTTGAATCCTGAAATATGGATTTGACCATTGGGTAAGTGCAAGTGTATAAGCAGCCTTCCACCATGTACTCTTGGAGGCATAACCCGCGATTTACCTTCTTCACCAAGGCCAGGACAGGTCAGGTGGGGGCCCTCAAGGTTGGGTTTAAACTTTTTACAAAATTGTCATCAAACATTGTACACAAAACATGATGATTAAGGATTAAACAGCTAAAATTCTTTGTTTTCTTTCCAATTCGTTATGCTTTTATTAAGACTCGATTAAACAATCTCAAGAATTGTTCAGATAATTTAATTCGTTCTCAAATAGAAAAATTTAACACAAGCTGTCAACTCTGGTTGGTAACATTTCATAGTTCATGGCTTGTTAGGCTTCCTACTCACAATGAATTCCTTGCAATAATAAGAGTTGACCACAAAGTTAAGTTATATCTTAATCGAGTTGATTCAGCATCACTCTAAAGGTAATGGTTAATGTCGATTAATTGCCGATAGTTATGATTTACGTACGTAATACTTACACTCAATAAGCCCACAACGTTGAGCTGACATAGAGAAGTGCATGCCACTAGTCATTTGACCAACTTCTAAGCCCCACCTGAAGTCGACCGAGTAGCTAGGCCATTTATTTCAACGACTCAATCCCTTGCTGTCATAGTGTTAGGAGACACCATTTCCTATATTTTCTTCAGATTCTTAAAAATGGATAAGTATGCTCGTTGCTCCATACAGCTATCGTGCCTCGCCAACAAAATAGAGGTCTATAAATTACAAGTTGGGTGCCTCGAGTATTTGTTAGGGACAAACACTATATATTTCTTCAACTTTTATATTTCATACTTCTCAACAAGAAAGCACTAACTTGATTTTCTGACAAGAAGAAAGATAACCTTGTTTTAGTACCAAAGAATTCTTAATCTATTTGATGTAGATTTTGTGAAAAATGTATAATTAAAAAGTAGAAAAATTTATGGGTCAATTGGGAATGTGTGGTTTATAATTCATGGAATGACCATAATTGGTCTCTCTTTCACACATTCAGAATCTCCTAACCCTAAAAACATAAGCTACACTATCTCACATTCAAAATCTCAAACCCTCCATAAAAAATAAAAAAAAAAAAATCTCAAACCCATGTGATCACTCTTCTAACGCCGCCATGCTCCACCCATTCTTTCGCGCTACACCAATCACCACCATGTTAGTGGCCAGGCTAGTTGCCATCCACCACCAGGTCAGTCTCCACTCATCTATCAATTGCTTGTTTCACTGTCCAATGACTGAGGTTTATGCTTCGTTGGTTGTGTAGTGCAATGGCATTAGAGGTGTTTATTATTTTTATGTATTTGTTGTCAATGGCGATTTTTGGGCAAAAAAAGGTTCAATCCAATCATATTGAAAATAACCCTCAAATGGTGTTGATGGCGGATTTTGGTGTAGGGACAGCTATCGATTTTGAATTTTGGAATGGGTAGTGTAAAATCTCAGTTTACATAAATCTATCATTCGAAATGCTGGAAAGATAAGAAAATTTTGGTATAAGAATATTATTTGTTTTTCATTCTCTTCTCTCCAACGCAATTTTCTTTTTCTTTTCTTTTTTTTTTTCTCTCTTTTTTTTTTATTTGGTAAATTTTTTGGGTTTCATATGTTCTTGGGGGTAGAGGTGTCAATCCAGGTGGTCTGAGCCGAGTCGGCCCGCCAACATATGAGCTCGGTAACGGCCCACTTGAAAAAAAGCTCACCCGCTACGGGTTTCGGGCCGACCCACAATTTTGGACTACAACCCAAGCCTGCCTGTTGACCCATCCGGGTCGAGCCCATGCGGGTTATAGGTCGCGGTTTGTTTCGATTTGACCCGTATGATTGTCTAAATAAAATTATAAAAATATAGAATTTTTCATATTTATAGCAAAAAATATTTTTTTGTTAAATGCAAACTAAGCATTAAACAAAATGATAAATTCATATTTATACCAAGAAATGATTACATATAATTCAAATTTAATGTTATATGAATTATTTATAACTTTGTAAAGTTAGATTTAA
>CAIGRQ010007496.1:0-13586 GCA_903798375.1 Fraxinus sp. D2006-0159
ATGTCGTTGAACCCATTGAACATGGGTTTTAATTTGTCATATAGACCTACATATGTAATTAATTGTGTATTAAAGGTTAAGGTTCAACTCAATTAAGAGCCCGTTTGGGAGAGATTAAAATTGAAAAACTAGTCGATATTGTTGACTTTTATTAGACGAGTGAGATCCAATAACGGCTATATTTTCAATTTTAATTGGATTTTAATCAGTACCAAACGGGCTCTAAAGTGATCTAATAAAAAATTAAAGTTTTGAGCATCTAAATATGGTATGGGCCTAAATACGTCTAGAGATCAATTCTCATTTTTTGTGTCATTTCATCAACACAAAAATAACAAGAGAAAGCATATTAGAGAGAGATTCAAAACCCGCAATCAAGAATCAAGATCAACAAGCCATAATCAAGCACGAGGAATTCAAGAACTGTAATTTCTTAGTAAAAGTTAGAATTAAAATATGTTATGCACTTTATAATTCACTTGGTGATTTGGCTGGTGGATCTTGATAATATGGAAGGAGTTTTCAAGTTCTTGAGATTTAAAATTTCATAAAATTTTAACAATAAAGGCATATCCTTTTACGGCTGATATATTTGCTCGGCTTGAACAGTTTGAGAAAGTTAGGCAGGAATTGCAAACACTTGAATCGATTTTGTAAATGCAAAAGACGGAGTCAAGGTAATCTTGATTTCATTAAGTAGTGTTGTTTAAGCATTTATTGGCAGCATAGTGTTGTTGTAACGAAAAAAGAAATCCATTTCTCAGGTTGCAGTGTGTGATCTTGTTGGGAAGAATATACTCCTCTACTCCTCTGCCCCAATGGTGTTAAACATATGCCGTGCTTTTCTGCCTAAGCTCATAGAAGCATATCACAAAATCAAAGCAAAACATATGACCAAACTTCTTTTGATGGTTTTTTTTCAAAGATGCCTTGGCTAGCAATTCCAGTCGGTGACAAGCGGATAGAATCTTTAGGCCACCTATTCAAGGTTGGGGGAATCCCAATGTTAGTTGCAGTCGGGCCAAATGCCAAGACGAATCAGACGATCACAACTGGAGCCCTAGACCTTATCACTACACACAGCGCAGATGCTTCACCTTGAGATGATTGAAACACGATAAGATGAGGTGGCAAAGGGTTGGCCAGAGAAGGTGAAGCGTGCACTTTATATGGAGCATGAGCTTGTTCTCTCAAAGTGTCGATTTTACCATTGTGATGACTGCTATGAACCGGGAAATGACTGTTCGTACTATTGCATAGAGCGCGACTTTGATCTACACATGATGTGTGCTTCGGATTCATAAATTAAAAAAGAACTTATAGATGATCATAGATTTAAAAAAATGAGTGAATGTTTTAATTAAGCTTATTGTGTGACTACAAAAAGTTGATATTTGATAAGAGAAATGGGAAAATCATAGATGAAGCAACATTTCAAGGTAAAAAGCAACCTAGAAATGATGTTATCAAACCTATTTATCGATTTCTCCATTTAGACCCTGTCTGAGAATGAGAATGAGAATGAAAAATATAGCTGTTATTGGAGTTCATACAAGAGATAGAAAATTTGAATTTAAATGTTGATATAATGGATAACGATCATATTTTTCATTTTAATGAGAAAATAATGTAGATCAAACGGGGCTCAATGTTCAATTATTGTGTTTTGTGGTTATTATGTTGTGAATTTGTTCGTACTAGGTGAATCACTTGATTTAAAAACTTAAGCATATAAATTGGACCAAATGTAAATCATTTATATATTGACTTCGATGGTACTCGTTCTCATTCTTTGTTGAAACCTAGAGATTTTTTTTTTTATCTAGATCACGTTAAAGATGTAAGAGTAGCATGGTTGATGTTTTAATTAAACTTATTGTGTGACAACAAAAAGTTGTTATTTGATAAGAGAAATGGGAAAATCATAGATGAAGCAACATTTCAAGGTAAAAAGCAACCTAGAAATGATGTTATCAAATCCATTTGACGATTTCTCCATTTAGACCCTGTTTGAGAATAGAATGAAAAATATAGCTGTTATTGGGGTCCATACAAGAGATAGAAAATTTGAATTTAAATATTGATACAATGGATAAGGTCATATTTTTCATTTTAATGAGAAAATAATGTAGATCAAACGGGGCCTCAATGTTCAATTATTGTGTTTTGTGGTTATTATGTCGTGAATTTGTTCATACTAGGTGAATCACTTGATTTAAAAACTAAAGCAGATAAATTGGACCAAATGTAAATCATTTATATATTGACTTCGATGGTACTCGTTCTCATTCTTTGTTGAAACCTAGAGATTTTTTTTTATCTAGATCACGTTAATAAAATTATTGTTAGTTATTTGTTATATGCTTTAGTTTTTAACTAGTTAATTTTTATTTAATTAGAAAAAGCTCGACTTAGCTCAAGCAAATGAAAATTGTTCAAAGACTGTTATGACTTTCGTCGAGGATAGATAGTAGCGTTCCTTTTCAAAGGATAACACGTGCAATTAGAAGAGGTCCATGGGTTTTTAAAACAGTCAAGCAATTGAAAGTGCATATTTGAAAATAAATTCACTCTATTTTCAAAGATGTATGACGTTAACAACAATAAATTCTACCTACCGCCTTTTGTTTTGCCGATCAAAGCAGAAATGGCCCACATTTTCAAAACTTGACGTGACCCGTGACCCAATCCGGACCCACCAGCAAATATATGACCGTTATTGCAACGTTCCATATCACCATATTCATTCAAATATCTTTTATTCCTGGTTACCGTTAGGCCACACCCGCTCTCAATCTTTACCATTTGCAGTACCTTCTTGTAAACATGAAATCGCCGTGATTTCAATAAATTTTCTTATTTTGATCGAAAATACATTTTCTTCAAAATTAGAAGCCGCAGGCTTCCCCCTCCCCCATTTTCTGGGTTTCTTGATCAGAAAAATCAGTCTGCTGTTTTATCGTCATCTTTATTTCCTCGATTTGTTGTTTTGAAAAAGATCATGGCGGCGCTGGCACCCGGAATTTTGTTGAAGCTACTGAATGGGATGAATACAGGGGTGAAGCCCACAAGTGAGCACAGGAGTTCACTTTTACAGGTTACTGATATTGTTCCTGCAGATCTTGATGAAAAGAATCTTTTGCCAAAACATGGGTTCTACATCAAGGTATCGGATTCTTCTCATTCAATTTATGTTAGTTTACCTTTTGAGCAAGATGATCTTGTTCTAAGCAACAAAATGCAATTGGGACAATTCATTTACGTTGATAATTTGGAGCCCGGATCGCCTGTTCCCATTGTTAAGGGCGCGAAGCCACTTCCTGGGAGGCACCCATTAGTGGGAACGCCGGAACCATTGATGGGATTGAGACAAAAGGGAGAGAAAAGTGAACAAAAAATCAGAGCTCCTAGAAGGGGCTCTTGGGGAATAGGGCCTAATGGGGGTGAGAATAATTCCTCGCCAAGTGTTTTGAAGCCAGTTCCTTTGGATTTTGATCAATGTACACCAGTTAAAGAGAGGCCGCCTAGTGCTGTGAAATTTGCTGCTAATTTTCCTATGTCACCAATGATTCGAGGGAGAACACCGCGAGATGGAAGCGCTGGTGGGGTTTTTAGGTCGTCAGTTCGTGGTGCGCTTTTGTCTAAAATGGTGGAGACTAAAGGGGAAAGTCCATTGATTAGGAAAAGTTGTATAACACCCTCTACGTTTAAGTATTCAAGGAGCAAAAGTGTCTGTGATAGAGAACCAAGGATTTTGAAAAGTCCCTTCAACACAGCTGTAGGTACACCTTTCCCTTATAAATTATATTTAGACTAATACTGTATCCAAAATGGTTGAAAATTGAAAACTATACTACTTTTCTATGTTTCTCAGGAGAAAGAGAGTTCAACTCCACCTCCGAGTTTGCGGAATGCAAAAATGGCAGCTTCTCCCACAGTTACTGGATATGCACAGAGTGACTCGAATTCAAAGATGACTACACAATCACAGTCTCAACCTTGTTATTCGGCCTCCCCGAATACCAGTCTTCCCATGAATTTACCTGGAAAACTTAGCATGCTCGGAAAGGTGAATCCTTACGTTCTCAATGTGAATTAGACAGCACTCGATGGTATTAAAGATAGAATATAAGTATCATATATATCTTGTTTGGTAGGACGAACTACAACATAAATACATAATACTGAGTCTTAAATGCTGATGTGTATTAGGAAGCGGTGCAACAGCGAGAAATAGCGCAGAAGATTGCCCTCCAAGCACTGAGGGATGCTACAGCAACTGAAAATATTGTTCGTTCTCTCAAGTACAAATTGTATCCTTAAACCCTTCTCTGTTTTGTTAAGAATTATATAAACTTATATAATCTCATTTTGTTGCTCGTAGGATGTTCTCGAACTTGATAAAATCGGCTAAGCCAGAAGCCCCTGCAGCTTGTTTCGATCAGTTTCTGGAGTTTCACAGCCAAATTGCTCAAGCTGTGGGTGAAATGGTGTCTGTTCAAGCAGCAACTGAAATGGTTCTAACAAAAAATGAAGAACCAAAGAAAATCATGGGAAAATACCCCGAAGAAGATGGCACTATTTTACATGAAATATTCTACAATTCAATGGATCAACAACAAAAATCAGAGCCCAATGCATCAAAAAGAAGAGCCACGCTTTACAATTCAATCGCAACTTTTCCTGAAAGAAACGAGCAGAAGACGATTTTTGGAAAACATTTGAGATCCTCAAATCTTAACCAGAAGGCGAGTTTAGAAAATAAGGGAGCAGCCCCTGAAGCTGAAACTGAAAATGATGAAAACGTGAAACCGGCTTCTTCTTGCAGCATATCGAATACCATCAATCTGGGAAAGCAGATTGAAACTGAAGCTGGAAACTGGTTTATGGAATTTCTAGAGAAAGCATTGGAAAAGGGCATGCAAAAGTCTAAAGGAACAGGAGAATCCGATGCTCGAAAAGTTCCACAATCACTAATTTTGAAGGTGATTAACTGGATAGAGGTGGAACAAAACTATCCAAGTAAGAGGCAAGTGCATCCTAGAGCTGCACATATAGCCAGGAAGTTTAGGATTAAGATGAAGAACCCTTGATCACTAGGGTCATCTACAAAGGGATTTATAGATCAAAAATGGCTTGAAAATTTGTGTTTTTTTTTACCAATGTTGTGTGAAGAATTATATTTTATAAATATAAAGATTGATTAGAAGTTGTTTCCCATTCTAATCTTATGTTTCAAGTTATTTTAGATGAAAACCGATCATTGTTTCCACCTAGGCCTTACTTCAGTTGCTGGACTTATTTTAGATGAAAATCGATCATTGATTAGAAGTTGTTTCCCATTCTAATCTTATGGGGCATTGTTGGAAGAGGGACCGGTACCCGATCATTTTGATTACAGGCTACAACGTCTTTGAATGTAAAAAGTAGCGATAGGTGCCTCTTCGTGTTAATGATTTTGGCTCCCAAAACTGTCCAGTTGCAACATGCAGAGACTGCAGGGATTGTGTTTGTTTTGTATTAACTGGTTAATCTGGCAATTGGTTCTGTGGGTCCTTTAGTTCATTGAAGACATGTTTTGTCACAAGGATAGACTTATACTGGACTAATATTAAAGACGTTGAAAACCGTCTAGTACTGTTTACCAACCAAACTAAACATGCACAGAATTTTAAATTCGTTTGCTTGGCTTGAAT
Organism: Fraxinus sp. D2006-0159; assembly: GCA_903798375.1. Lineage (NCBI taxonomy): Eukaryota > Viridiplantae > Streptophyta > Magnoliopsida > Lamiales > Oleaceae > Fraxinus > Fraxinus sp. D2006-0159. Next base: position 5,697 of record CAIGRQ010007496.1, read on the forward strand.
GAAATGTCCAATTATCAGGTAAGGATAAACACAGTTCGATTTGAATGATTTATAACAAAATTTCAAATCAAACTACTTAAAAACGATTTTGAATCAAACCAATCCAATTTCTTAATCACTAAGCTAATTGACCTTACACCATTAGTCCTTGAAGCTTTTTTGACTCACCATCTCTACAATGGTACAACGTCACTACTATGACGAAGCCAAAAAAAATTCTTCGAAGAAGGGCAACTTTTTCCAAGACTTCAAAAGGCATAAATTTTGAAACTTTGAATGCGTGAGTAGAGCTTTGACCCTTGGGGGACGATATTTGATCGGAACTCCGGTGAAAATTTGACAAGTTTAAGCCCAAAGCAGACCTAATTAAGAGCTTGTTTAGCTTGTTTGTTTGATCCCTATTTTTTTCAAATACATTTCTCTTTTTTTCGACCCCACATTCATCGATAAAATAAAATTACATACAAATCCAAAACCTTTTTTTCTTATTTTTTATCCACATTCTTCATCAATTTAGTATTTCAAAATGCATTCTACACGAAAAAAAAATTAAAAAAAATTGTTCATACAGGCCCTAAAAGTTACAAAACGATTCAGAACCAACACGTACAACTCAAAAGAATTCAATAAGAAAAGTTGAGTCATCTATGTGCAGATATCGAAGTTAAATTGAACATAAATACAAATATTTGCAGGTGATACAATCAAACCTGAGCATTGCACATATATTGAAATTTTGAGCTTTCGTTAGCAGTCGATTTCTTCCATTACTCCGTACTACAAGAAAACAAATAATGGATGCCAAATAACAAAACTAAAACAATCTACGCGGCAAGAAAATTATGAGCGGCTGAACTCAGAGAGATCAGATCACACCCTGGACCTCATTGCTAGGCCGGTCTCAACTTTCTTAATTTCAAAGATGAGCATCCTCCACATCTTAAGCACAAACATTTCGGCTTCATCATCCAATATACTCTGCAGCCTTTCAAACATCTCACCTGCATCAACATGTTCCTGAGTGCTGGAAACGATATAGTCCACAAGGGTAACCTCTTCCTCTCCCAGAAATTCCATGATCTTCTTTGATATCCATGGTCTCATTCTCTCTTGCAGAGCATTCTATGTAGTGCATGGCATACAATTTTTATCAATCCACAATATGAAGAACCGAAGATAAAGTGAATTATTATTATTATTATTATTATTATAGCTCGTAAAAACTATATGTTCCATCTATCCTCCTAGGAATATCAATCCACAACATGAAGATCTAGTGAAATTATTCTAGCACGTAAAATAACACCTATTCATGTACATGAACAGAGTAAAAAGGGATGCGAAATAAAACTACGAGATCCAAGAATCCATCTTTCACTCTTAAGGTCCAAATTTAGGAAGCATTAACAATTTTAAAGCGAAGATACTAGAATTTTGCAGTGCTTTAGATTTTAGTGTTGCCATTCAATAGTCCTTTCTTCTTTTGTTGTGTCCGTCCTGTCATATAACAAAAGAAACATTTCTAGCAAAGTTCTAATGTTAAAATGCAAAACAAAGTCACCGGAAAACCCAATCCTCCTGAAACAAGGTCTGGCCTAAGATAGAGTTCAGTTCGAGTATGTAAAATAGCCTGTGAAAGTCAATTCATTATTGAGAGCCCTAAAAGAATTACATGAAAGCTATTCCATCACAAGAACCATTGTTAAAAGATAACGCACACATGAACTCAAAAGTTTAAGCAGGAGTAGAGTTAATCACCTGATCATAAATTGCCCAATTTATCTCGTACGAAAACAACTCATCTTTGGTCTTTGGTATTGTGTCAATCAACTGTTTAGCATCCAAAAGCTTCTGTTTTTCTGGTGTTTTCACTTTATGTGACCTCTCTCTGTCGTAATTGTCCTTTCTGCTTTCTTCGCGGCTGAGATAACTCTCTTCTTCATGCCTATCTCGATCTCGTTGGCTAGATCTCTCATGAGACCGTCTTCCTTTTTCTTTTTCCACAGGAGGCTTCTCCTCTTTAGAATTTACGCGCTTTGCAAATTCTGCAGCTGCACCCATATTTGTCGACGGGGTCTCAGAAACGAATTGTTGTTCCTCAGTTGAGTAATCAATTGGAACCAGAGGTCTCATCTTCTTTTCCTTGTGCACATCCTCGTCCTCATCCTCGTTAAATACAGACAGGACCGCAGTTCGTTTTCCAGACCCTGAAAGACCAAATCCTAACTTCCTAGCAGGTGCATTAATGTTTTGCCGTGCCTCAGATGCAGCATTAGATGATGTGACATCTTCATCCCAAATGCCATTCTGTAAAATCCCTTCACCTGCTAATGAAATGCCAAAGGTAATATAAGAGACAATATGGAGTGAATAGATTAAAATGATCGTGCACTTAAGCAAGAAGACTGACTGGTGTAATTACCAAAAATAGGTTTGCTATCAGAGGTCTGATCGACAACCTTAACCATGTTTTCAAGATTGGTTTCATCTAGCAAAATAGCTTTCTCCTGTTCATTAGCTGGTTGACCAGACATAACTTTCAATTCCTCCTCTTGCTGTTTCATCTGCAGCTCTTCCTCAGCTTTCCTTTTAGCTTCCGTAATCTCTTCTTCCTCTCTCATTCTATCAGCCAAGTCCTCTTCCTTCTCCCTTTGTCTCCTTTTCCTCTCATCATCACTAGTCTTATATTTTCTCTTTTTCCCATATCCATCGTCATTATCATGCTCTTGGTCCGCAACTTCCCACTTACGTTCTTGTGCCCTCTCTTTCTCTTTTTCTCTCTCTCTCTTCCGCCAGTGTTCTTTCTCCCTTTCCCTAGCTTCCCACTCTTTTTCACGTGCTTTATATCTACGATCATCTTCACGGCTCCTATATTCTCTATCCTTCTCTCTTTTGGCTCGTTCATGCTCCCGTTCTCTCTCGTATCTTTCAAGTTCCCTTTCCTTTTCCCGTTTCAGGTCACGATCTCGGTCTCTGCTCCTATCATGCTTTCTACTACGATCAGGTGACCCAGTTTCAGTCCTATCATGCTCACTTGAGGGTTTGCTATCGGCAGTTTTCTCATCTTCATTTTTGTCTTCTAATAAATCTGCAAAATGAAGTTGAAGCAGGTAAGTGGTGTTTCATGAAAATTTTGTTAAGAGTTGAAAGAATTAAACATTCTGACCAAGGCAATTGAATGAGCATCGCAACTTTCATTCTTACAGTAAACAGTGCACTGACCATTTTTCGCCGCATCCCCTTCTGGTTGTCTATCCCTTGAAGGCAGCTCTGAGTTTGAGTTGCTGGAACCATCAACAGCCATTTGTGGGGGAGGAGGCGGTAGTGGTTTGTTCTTCAGCCTCTCCTCTAACATGGCAGTAAGTTTCTCAATGGCCTCCTGGTCAGCTTCTCTATCTTCATCAATTACAAGGTCAAATTGTGCAGCGTCGGTATCTTCCTTTNACCTGATGCACTTTCTTCCTCTTTTTTAGCACCTTCAGTTTCTGATTCCTTGATGCTTTTTGAATTCTCTACTTTTTTCTCCACATATTGTTTTAGATATTCCCGAGTTGCTTGATTAACATTCAACTGGAGATTTATCAAGTCCAAAATATCAGTCATACAAAAGTTCTTTCCTATTTGTTTTACAGGAGCGGGAGAGGAGGGATTGCAGGGCGCATCAGTGATGCGCAATTAACATCAACACTGACGAACCAAAATGAATTATAGCGAGCTAGATAAACAAGTAATGGAAGTATAGTAAAAGAAAAATGTGTGTACGGGGGCGACCAAACATGGCAGGCACATGTAATTAAAATGTAGAAATATCAAGCCTAAGATTTTTAATAGTTGTATTGAAACAACTAAGCCAAGAATTATATCTTGTTGCATAAGTTATTTACTCAACTTCTTTCAATAATGGAAAACTTATCTTTAAGAATACTATAAGTGTCATAAACAGTAAATGCTGAGTGAGACGTATACAAAGCAATAGGGGAGATAAAAAAATTCATACCATCAACTCTTGTCCATCAACACTTAGTTTATTGAGTAGCCGCAGTGCACGAAGAACCCCTTCAGCAGACTCAAATTCACAAAATCCATAACCTTTTAAAGTTCCATTTGTGGGATCTTGAGGACGCTTCCAACTCTTGACAGGTCCACACAGCTTCAGAAAATGAAAAAGTTTTCATTGATATTGAGTTTTCAAGACAAAAGTGGGAATACAAATTTGAACTCAACAAGTAGAAGGAGAAGAAAAGGAGAAAGGATGAGGGAAAAATGCACAGGATAGAGTCACATACTTGCAGGAGAGAGAGGATAAAATCATTTTCCACTGTTGTTGATATCTTGCCCACATAAACAGTTGTCTGTGGCTTTTCTGTCGGTGTAACACTTTGGACAGCAGGTAGCCTAATAAAGGGAGAAGTTATTGGCCCACGAATCCCAGCAACTGGAGGACGTAACATTTGTGGAATAACACCCACTGGTCGCGGAGGAAATGCTGGTCGAATCATTGGTGCATATGGAGAGGGATATCGAAGAACACCTGCATTAAGAAAACACAAAAACTATGCAAATTTGTCAGAGCATGTTTACGAAATAGTTCAGATAGAAAATTTATATGATGCACTGAAAATGAGACATAAAATAATCTAACAAGAAAATTCAGCTGATGTTACCCAAAATATTAAAAGTAATATGAGATGGCAGCAATGGCACGACAACAATCACCAGCTGAACAAATAACCTGAATGCACATCAAGACAATAACACTGGGATTCATAAACCAGGAATATGTGAGCTCGGCATACCTTACGCATCCACTTGCAGATCAGTAGCTTTGTCAAAACTATCCCAATTCCAAGCACCAAAGGTAAAGATTTGAATTGAGTAGTGAGATGAGATTACCAATGCCCCATTCACAAGTCACATCATAACAATTGAAGGCACAAAACTATAATTTTATTGTCTACAATCTCTAATTACAATAAACAATGAAAACGGATCTCGTGGAAATCATAATAACAGCAAAGAAATAAAATACAAACTGAACAATTCTCACTGACGTCATAATAAAAGCAATGAAACAAAATCAAAATTGTATGGTTGAGAAGATTGTGATACCTTGGATGATAGACGCAAAGGAGCACTCAGTTGTTAACTTAATGCGCTGCTGGCTATTCGGAAATCAAAATCCCATAAAGGGGCTAAACATCTTTATGACTACTAGCCTACTAAATGAGCATAGCACAACCAAATAATATTTAGTGTTACAACTGGGAGAATAACTTTTTTTAGCCCGTGACTTGACATTGAATTCGAAAACTATTTTCTCATTATTTTTGTTTTTACACATTAGAAAAATAAATATTACCACATTTCTAAAATATGTGTTTGCAAAATAAAGATTAACAAATAAATGCGTGCATACCAAAAAAGGAGTTGAAGCGTGGGGTAGTCAGTAGTCCCTAATGAAGCCTTCCAACCTTTTTCACCGTAATCAATCATGAGAACACTGTAGGAGAAAACATCCCGTCATCGATACCCCTAATCCAACCAACACATATCTCTCCTCCCCACGTGTCACTCTCATTCTTCTCCTTCCAGTAGCACATCATAACATATTACACTATACACGGTGTAAACAAACAAAAAGCACCAAAAAATCACTTTAATTAGAGTAATTTTTACTTTATTTCCGACTAAATGTTTTGATTCCATGAAATTCCAGATTATCCTAACCAAGCATAAACATTTGAAACGGTTATACAAATACATAAGAGACATATAAGAGATGAGATCAATTGAGAACGAGTAAATTAGATGCAGAAAGAAAACCCACCCGGAGGAGGCATAGCGCCATGGGGAACGGGCTGAGGAATCCCCATATAGCCATTAGGCATTGGTGCATATGGTCTCATCGGCTGACCAGGCACAGCATAAGACGCCATCACCCCAGGCATCGAAGCTACCGGAACTTGCGGCACCCCACTCCCCGTCGCAGGTACAGGAGGCATCACCATAGGCGTCACCGTGCTCACTCCTGGCGGTGGAACTCCAGTTGTCTGATAAATGACGGTCGGCACTGGCGTGAATTGAGGAGTGGCTATGGCGGGGGGCGGTGCCACAGGACGGAAAGACGGCTGGATCGATGGAGGCAGAGGAACTAAAATCGACGACGGTGGCTGCGTACTAGGGTTAGGGTTTATAGGTGGGGTTGACGATGTGGAAGGTGGATCGGGTTGGGCAGGTTCATCGGAAATCTGCTTAGCGGGTTCGAGTTGAGTTGGGTCCGAGTTCAAGTCGGCGACGGTATTCTCCGACATGGTGGTTGGGTCCGCCATAGCTAACCTTTTCCTTGACGGTTCTTGGATAGTTGTATTTGGTTATAAGTACTTCACAGGCTTTAGGACGGTTGGTTTAGGCCATCTATCATATAGCAACGTGTTTTTTGTCATGGGTCGAAATTAAAATTAAAATTTTAATTTAATTAAAGTCAATAATTAATTTAACTATCTATTTAATGAAATTTGTAACTTTTCAATCATATATTTCATTTATTTTTATCAAATTTTATTAAAAATATAATTTTAATATTCACTTAAAAAAAAAATTGAAAAAAAATAATGATGGCATCAAAATGAGTTAATTATCACAATGGTCACTGAATTTATGTCTCTGTCTTCAATTGTTGATTGAAGTTTAAGACGTCGAATTTTGGCAACTAAACGCATCAAAACGTTGGACATTACTCACTATCTTAATATCCGTTTCAAATCTTAACAGAATTATTGACATGACTAACGGAATACATATGTGGCGCCTTGTTGAGCCGTTGACAAATGTCACATTTTCAATTGCTCATTAAATTTTGAAAAATATCATTGATTACTCACTAAATTTTGAAGTGGACGAATTTTGGTCACTAAACTTATAAAAAATGACATTGACTTGTTTTTCTTAAAAAATATGTACCGCAATTGCATGGAACGCTTAAAGTAATAAAGTGAACAAACAAGTTCGGGGTTGTCGATCCTAAGATAAATAATTACCCAATTACACAATAGTTAAATTTAACATACTTTTATAGAATTTTAAGCTATTTTCATTATTTGAAAAATTCAAAGTTATTATTTTTTCGTTGTTAAAATTAAATTAATATTTAGATATGCAACAAAACACGCGGTCCATTTAATTAAATTTATTGTGTGTTTCATTGCAAAATTCAAATATTAATTAGTATTAATTAGAAGTTCATATTCACGTCCATTCCCATTTTAACAATTCTCAATTAATTAACATTCATATTCATTTAATTAATATTAATCAGATTTCAAAATTTGTGATGCGGTTCATTATTCACGTTCAGTATACTAATTAGCATACAGTTTCACTTAATTAAAAATTAAATTATATTCATTTAATATAAATTATTTAACATTCATTGTCACAAATATATTCATTGGTATTAATTTTAAATTAATTAACATTCATACTATTTCATGTATCATATTTGTAATTCATCTTCATTTATGCATTTGGTTGTAATTCTAACACTTACATTAAAGTATGTATTTTACTATTTACATGCTTGTATAAGAATTAATATTCATTTTCAGAAACCTACATTTGTCTTATATTTAGATCAAAAGGGCAAATGAATGATTAAATATTACTTTCACGACACTTATAAAATATTTTAAAATAACGTACAATGCACGTTCACTTTGATTAGTTCCATTAAAATAGAAGAAATCACATGAGGTCGCGGCTTTGTTCACGCTTGGATAGTTTGATGAATAAAGTTATCTTTAAATGGAAGTTAAATATATTTTGTGGTGTACGGTGATGGTGATTGAATGAATATTTATATTTTTGAATAAGGCTTATTAGCACAAAATATCC
>CAIGRQ010007500.1:0-11483 GCA_903798375.1 Fraxinus sp. D2006-0159
CGAACTTATTTTTAATTTTAGTTTACATATTATTTTCTATTTAGTTTGTCTGCTTAAGCTGAGCTAAGTGCTAAATTTTTTTGCTTCTCCAGGTATTGTATGCGAAGATCAGTTGGCGGTGACCTACTTCCAACGGATTTAGAGATTGAACAAACTTTTCATTACAGACAAAGGATAGTTAGAACAACACAGCAGGAAAATCAAAGATACATACAAATGGCTGATCAACAACTGGAACCGATAGTAAATCCTGCAGCTCCAGCCAATGCGGAGGCACAATATGATGGGAATGCTCTTCTTGGGGATTTCTTGTAACCATTCGTAGCTCAAAATCAATTTAGCATTGTCTACCCCGCATTAGAATAGCCAAACTTTCAGCTGAAGATGAACGTCATTCAACTATTTCAAAACGAACATCAATTTTACGGGATGGCCAACGAGAATCCACGTACGCATGTATCCCGCTTCTTGGATATCAGAAGATGCGATCAAGCTGAGGTTATTTCCACATACTCTGTGAGATAAGGCACTTGAGTGGTTAGATTCACTCCCTGTGGCAAGCATCACTACTTGGAACTGGCTCACAAATTCTGCACGAAGATCTTTTCCCCAACCATGGTTCTGAGATTGAGGCACGAGATACCAATATTCATCTAGAATGAATCCAAATCATTTGATGAGGCATGGAACATATTTAAGAATATGCTGAGGAAATGTCCTCAACGTGGGTTCGACAAACCATCACAAATCAGATTTTTCTACACATGACTGCTTCCGACTTTTAGGAGCATGGTTGACTCATCATCAAATGACTCGTTAACCACCAGAACGGTCGATGGAGCTTAGGAGTTGTTTGAAAGAATGGCTAGCACTTCAGCCATGTGGTCTTCAAATCAAGGAGGTCCAAAGAAATCAGTTGGAGTCTACGAGGTAGATACCTACTCGGCCTTATCTGCAAAGATTGACTCCCTAAGATTCATTTCTGTATTGCTTGGCAATGCACCAAACACTCTTCATGTCACAATTGCTATTGAGCTTGTTGATGGACTTGATCCTTCTATGTAACTTAGCCTACCAAGTGTGATTTTTGACCCAATAGCATTTAAGTGTATTCAATAATAATAATTCAATCTAGTATCTATCCAGATTATTCATCATCGTCAAATGTTTATTTGGTATCAAAATATCCAAAAAACACTACAACAAAAACAGCCTACGGCAACGTTCAAAAAATGTTGCTGTAGACCTTTTACAAGGTTTGGACATGTGTTGCAAATCGAGGTGTTTCCGTAGAGTAGAAAGATATGGCAACTTTTTTTAAATGTTGCTAAAAAGGTCTTTGGCAACAGTTTTTTAAATGTTGCCAACCAAAGACCTCTTTAGCAACCTTTAAAAAACGTTGCCGTATGTAATATTAAATTTTTTTTTTTTTTGCAATAACGTTGCCGTATGTAATATTAATTTTTATTTTTTTTTTGCAATTTATGTAAATTGATCGGCAAAATTGAAAATACCCGTTTCGAACAAGCAGGGTATTGCTAAGGGTATTCACTGATTTTCTTACTCAAATGGGATTGAATTGCTTCAGGAGCTTTCGTATCACCATCATTACAAATCAAGAATTTTTCAAATGTTGCTAAATGTGAGATTTTTCACAACTATCAAATGTTGCTAAAAATCACTTTTAGCAACGTTTTTTAAAAAACTCATTTATATTAACCAATGGCAACATTAACTTACTAAAATGTTGCCAAAACATCATTTTGGCAACATTTGTTGATAAATGTTGCTTTGACAAATGTTTCTTTTTAAATGTTGCAATTGATGATTTTTGTTGTAGTGAAACCTATACCTTGATGCCAAATGTACCTGCAAAAAGAAAAACAAGTTTAGTAGCTACAAAATGGGGTTAATTACCCTAATAGTCACTGAATTTTAACGAAAGTTTCCATCATGTCACTGAACTTTAAAAACTACGTGGTTAGTCACTGAACTTTCAAAACTACAATCTTATCTATCACTGAACTAACTTCCGTTAAAAAACTTGACGGAACTGATGATGTAGCAACGGAATATCTTACGGGGTACGTTTGTGAGTGATGTGGAATTTTTGGTGATGGATGGGGTTGCAGTTTTGAAAGTTCAATGACTAACCGCGTAGTTTTTGAAGTTCAGTGACCTGGTGGAAACTTTAGGTAAAGTTCAGTGAAGATTGGGGTAATTTACCACATCTTAAGATGTATAAAGTTTAATGACCTGGTGGAAACTGTAGGAAAAGTTTAGTGACCTGGTGGAAACCGTATGTAAAGTTCAATGACGATTTGGGTAATTAACCTAAGTTTGAAGCTAAGTTGCTCCGGACATTTATTGGGAATCTCTTTATCGTAATACATCAAAATAGTCTGACTGGTAAGTGTGTTTCAGACTTCAGTGACGGAGCTAGAATATTTTGTTTGGGTGGGCAAAATTTATGTAATAAAAAACTATAAATAATTTGTCGTATAATTAAATCATTATCAATTTCGTTAAATATATCCTTCTCAATTTATACAACCATTGTTCTAAAAAGTGGCGTCGCCAAAGCGCGCAAGTTCGGAGCAAAACACCTCGCTTTGCGCTTTTTTGCTTTTTTTCATTTATTTTCATTTAATTTTTTTTTTCACGTCTAGGTGTGTCTAGCGCTCGTTTTTTTTAACACTTTTACTCATTTTTAAAGCTTTTTTACACCTTTCAACACTTTTTTACGCTTTTTTCCTTTAATTATTAAATAATTTTTAAATTGATTAAGAATTTAAAATAACATTAAAAATAAGAAAACATTTTTTTTACGTTTTTTAACGCCTAGGCTACGCCTAAACTCGCTTAGGCCGAAGCTCGACCTCCACGTTTTGTCACTTAAGAATTGAATAATATTAAAATAAGGAATTGAAGCTTTCCTTTTAAATCTCTCCATTGCGATGCCTCTAGGACAATAAACAAACTTACCAGTCAGACTATTTTGATGTATTACGTTAAAGAGATTCCCAATAAATATTCGGAGCAACTTAGCTTCAAACTTAGGTTAATTACCCTAACCATCACTGAACTTTACCTATGGTTTCCACCAGGTCACTGAACTTTATACATCTTAAGATGTGGTTAATTACCCCAATCGTCACCGAACTTTACCTAAAGTTTCCACTAGATCACTGAACTTTAAAAACTACGTGGTTAGTCATTAAACTTTCGAAACTGCAACCTCGTCTATTACCAAAAATTACATGTCACTCACAAACGTGCCAAATAAGATATTCCATTAGCCACATCATCAGTTTCGTCAAGTTTTTAATGGAAGTTAGTTCGGTGATAGATGGGGTTGCAGTTTTGAAAGTTCAGTGACTAACCACGTAGGTCTGAAGGTTCAGTGACCTGGTGGAAACTTTAGGTAAAGTTCAGTGACTATTGGGGTAATTTACCACATCTTAAGATGTATAAAGTTTAATGACCTGGTGGAAACTGTAGGAAAAGTTTAGTGACCTGNGGATGAGGTTGCAGTTTGGAAAGTTCAGTGACTAACCACGTAGTTTTTAAAGTTCAGTGACCTGGTGGAAACTTTCGGTAAAGTTTAGTGACTATTGGGGTAATTAACTCCTACAAAATGTGATTTGAAACAAACTTGAAACATTACATAACTTTGCTGATGTTTAGAATTGTAAGGCAACTTCTAAACCTTACCAGGGGAAAACCTTAGTATCCATATCTGCAAGGTTATAATCAGAATGCACTTTCTCAAGTTTTATCAAACCTCGAGACACTAGATCCCTAATAAAACATAGCCTAACATCTACATGTTTAGTGCATTCATGAAATACATGGATCTTATACAAATGGATGGCAAATTGACTGTTAGAGTATACTATCACATTATCACTTAAAGCACCAAGTTCATTAAGCAAACATTTAAACCACAAAACTTCTTTAATAGCTTTAGTGGTAGCATATACTTAGATTCAAAAGTGGATAGAATAAAATATTGGAGTTGAGACTTCCAACTCATAAATGCCACCAGTCCAACCACCCCAGCCATATTAGCAAACGAGCTCGCAAGCCCGTACTTCCAGGACAACTAGAACGAAACCCTTCAATTAAGGGTAAAAATCAAAATGCTGATTGGAGAGAATTAGTGTCATTAAAATCAGCATACGATAGACCCTCGTAGACAATGGGTGTTCTGTCAATGTTTTATGCTCCAAAACATTGGAACGAATGGAAATTTTAGTAAGATATACCTTACCTTGAAGGCTGTAACGTTTTACTTTAGACGCTTGAGGCAAGATCGCCTTATTGTCGAACTAGGAGACATACCCTACCAAAGAAGAATAATTGTTGGTTTTGTGGTAGTTGACCCACCGTCCAACTAATATAATTTTGAGAAGACATATATTGCACAAACTAAAGACAAAAACTTCAATTTATCACTATCACATGAAATTTCCTACTTCAGGTGGAGTATAATTCAGATCGACCAATCTAAAGAACATCAGCTAAAGAAACCTATTTCGACCGACTTGACCTAAATAGGCATCACAGAAAAACACCGTAAAAGACCTAAAGATAATCATTTATCCTTTGATGAAATGGAGGAAGACCCTCATCCTTATCTATGTGTTCTGGTAGTAGCCTTACCCATCGTCGCTGCGAACATATCTAAGGTTAGTAGACATAGAAAGTTCCCTCAATATCCTTTACGTCAATACCCTCAAGTGGATGGGAATTCCTTTACATTTTTTGCAATGATACTCGAATCCAGTTCTTGGATTGAATGGAGCTTTAACGATACTAAAGGGAAAATTCAAGCTCACAATGGAGGTCGTAGAAATCTCCCATCGGGAAAAAGTTGTCGAATTCGTTGTATTGGACTCCACCTCACCATATGATGCCATTACATGACAAACTCTTCTCTTTGATTTAAGAGCGATTGTTTCAATGTACCACTAGTCAATTAAATTCCCAACCCCTTATGGAGTTGGAGAGATCGAAGGCAACAAGAAAGCTATAGAAAAATGTTTTGTATCATGTACTATGCTGCTAGACATTCTGAACATTTCAACCCATCACAGAATGAAGTAGCTAACTAGGCAGAACTCGACCTCGATTCACTAGATACAAGTATCAAACTCAATAATAAAAGAGCACAACTTGTAGAAGAGTTGGATAGGATTTAAGTCAGTTCAAACAAATCGCGAAAAGAACTCCTGATCGAACATGAATTATGGTAACGACTCCGATTCGAACTTGTAGAATTCCTCAATCAAAACTTGGAATTTTTTTGCTAGAGACATAGAGATGCGGAAGGAATTAACCCGAAGATTGCCTGCCATAAGCTCATCAACATTGACCCTTCAGCCCTACTTAAACAACAAAGATGGAGACCACTCAACGCTGAAAAGTATGAGACCTTACAAAAGAAAGAATGTTGGATTCATTAAGGAGGCAATTTACCACAAATGGGTCGCCAATTCGGTGCTTGTTAAGAAAAGCAACAGAGACTAGCAAGTATGTTTAGACTTCAACAGCCTTAACAAAGCCTATCCTAAAGATAGTTTTTTTCTCCCAAGGATAGATCATATGGTTCATGTCACTACCAAACACGAGTTGCTCAGCTTTATGAATGCCTATTCTGGATATAACCAAATCCCGATGTATAAGCCAGACTAGGAGCACACTTCATGCATAACGAACCAGACCTATATTTTTATAAGATAATGTCATCTAATCTAAAAAATACTGAAGCTGCATATTAACGACCGTGGAAGTTTACATTGATGACACGCTAGTAAACGGTGTCGTTGTTAAAGGATCACATTAAACATTTGTAAAAAAATGTTCAAAATCCTCAAAAGACACAAAATGAAGCTTAATCCCCTTAAGTGTGCATTTGGGGTAAGCTCCGGCAAATTCATAGGCTACATATTAAACTACCAAAGAATTGAGGCCAGTCCAGATAAAATATGGGCGATCATCGAAATGAAAGTGCCAACTAGACTTAAGGAGATCCAAAGTTTCACGGGAAGAATTGCCACCCTAAATAGATTTGCGCCTCCAAATCTACTGATCACTGTAAACCTTTTTTTGACACACGCCAAAAGAGGAAAGAAGTTTGAATGGTCTCAAAAGTGTCCAAAGCCTTCAAAGAGCTAAAGATCTAGCTAGCTCAGCCACCCTTGCTCTCCAAACCCAAGGCAAACAAAAGATTGTCACTTTACATAGCCGTGTCCGAACATGCTTTAAGCATCATACTCATCACAAAAGATGATAGTGTACAACATTTAGTGTACTACGTGTAAATACCCCGAACTTCACTCTACTACACACTTGGTCAATATAATTCATGCGTTACATGCTATTTACATTTGAATCAATAGTTCATAATTGTTCTCTCTAAAAGGTGCATTTGATCATTCATGTCCTAATATCTTTATATGGTTTTAGTCTTCGACCTAGGTGGTAAATCTTATATTAAGCTATGGTGGAAATTTAGGTTAATTAAGATGTTGGCTATTGATTTGTTAAATTGATCTTTAATGTGTTGTACTTATCATCGGTAAAGTTACAAGCTTTTGTTTCAGTTAATCAAGGTTACTGTAAACCCTAAGCAATGAATTCGTTGTTGAAGAGGAAAAAGTAATTCTTTAAGAAATTCCCTTTCCAACGTTAGGTGGAAAGTTTGGCACTTGAGTCAAGACCTATATTTTTTAGCCTCATTTGTGTAATGTACTCGTATAAATAGTAGATTAGATCACCTTTCTACTGTACTTCTCTATTTTAGGATGGGTGAAGATATCTGGAATCGGAATCTCTTTGATTTCTTTTGAGAATGACAGACTTTTGCTGTCGTCATCTAGCTCATATGACCTCGCAAGTTAATCCTCATTGTTCACGAAAATATATTTCAAATTAATACTACCGTAAGTGCACTTTTCGTTAACAAGTAATAAATTGAATTTTGAGTCCAAGTATCATCTCACATAGATTGATTATTTCAATTCTAATTATTGTGACCTTAACCGAAACAAGACTAATATAATATATTTATTTGTGACCAAATTATGAATAAAATAATCTACTTATGCAATGATTTGTAACTTAACTAACTTAAATGAAAATTATTCTAAATGCAGATTAATATATTTAATAGATGACAAACATACTAGGATCCCGAATTTCATTGCAATAATCAGTTTTAACTCTAGTTTTATACGTTGACAACACGATTAATTTTTGACGAATCAATATTCCTATTTTAATTAATAATCTTTCTCAAGTAATGTTAAACCTACATTTATATATAACCAAACTATATTTCTGTGATATATGCAAACATATAAAAGTACATAAATTTTTATGAACATTTAAAGATTCACATAAGGCAAAGTGGTATATTTTTATCCCCTATCGGACCATATGACAATTTATATATATCGAACATATTTTTCTTCTTTCGAATGCATAAAATGAGCCACAAGCTCTATGTTTGAGCAAACGATGAAGTTGATGATTTCCTCTTTTTTGAATGGTACAAGTTCTTTTTCGCTCGTTATGATTAATTTCTCAATCTTTTCATGCTCAT
The DNA here is from genome assembly GCA_903798375.1 of Fraxinus sp. D2006-0159. Taxonomy (NCBI): domain Eukaryota; kingdom Viridiplantae; phylum Streptophyta; class Magnoliopsida; order Lamiales; family Oleaceae; genus Fraxinus; species Fraxinus sp. D2006-0159. The sequence continues at coordinate 7,610 of CAIGRQ010007500.1, forward strand.
CTTCTTTAATTGAAATTTTCTCGAGTTCAATATCCCTGTTCAAAACTTTTGACAAAAAAACAATAACATCTTCATGGAGAGTCTTCTCCTATTGTTGTATTTGTAAGAAGTATAGTTGATGTGATTCCCTTAATTGATGTCCATTAATAGTTGGTGGAAGAAATAATCTCATAGGCAAATCAGTCACATTAAATTGTGGAGAGAGAAATAATGTAACGAGTAAGTCACCCAGGATAGATTCATCAAATTCACATTCTGCTTTTATATGTAGTAGTCGTTGTCCTATAATGAAATCTCCCACAAGCATATCTCCCTCATCAATTTCTTGAGTAGCCAATTGTTGTTGCCTTATGATAAAGTCACATACGAGCAATTTGTTGAAATCAGCCATAGTGAAGGAGGGCATTAGATAGCTTAGCAAACCACTGCCGGGAAGCCTGCTTTAGACCATATAAACTCTTTAGAAGTTTACAAACAGTTCTGTCACCTTGTGCTGCCAAACCAGGAGGTAAGTCCATGTAAACCTCTTCATGTAAATCTCCATGCAAAAATGCATTATTGACATCTAGTTGATGGATATGCCAATTCTGTGTTGCAGCCACAGCAAGTAAAAGGCGAATGGAGGTGATTTTTGCCACGGGTGAAAAGGTGTCAAAGAAGTCTAAACCCTCTTGTTGAGTATATCCCTTTGCCACTAATCGAGCTTTATGTCTTTCAATCGATCCATCGGCCTTATATTTAATCTTGAAGACCCATTTACAACCAATTGCCTTTTTGTTGGCAGGAAGGGTAACAATCTCCCAAGTTTTATTTAACTCCAGAGCATGAATTTCACTATTCATGGCAGCTTGCCATTCAGGCATTTGAGAGGCTTGTTTAAATGTTTTAGGTTCAGAAGAATTTGAAATGGATGCCAAAAAGGTTCGATGGGATGCAGATAACCTTTTAGGTGAAATAAAATGATGAATGGGATAAAGGGTACCTGTGATGGAAGGGCAACCAGATGATTCTGATTCCTGAGATGCAATATGAGGAGAAGAGGCATTACCACAATAGTAGTCATGCAGATAACCTGGGGTATGTGTAATTCTACTGGACTTCCTGAGGTGTGAGTCACCAGTGTTTAATGGGAGGGAAGAAACATGGGAAATTTGTTCAGTATGTGTTGCTGGTTCAAGAGGAGAAGGTTGGGTAGTAGGGGATGATGAAGAGGATGGAATGTGAGGAGGATGGCAAGAATCTGGGAAATATTCTGAGGAGGGAAAGAGAAAAGAATGAGGATCAGAAGGTATTGGAAGCACCTTAAAGGGAAAAATAGTTTCATGAAATGTAACATTTCTAGAAATAAGGATTCTATTGGTGTTTAAGTCCATAAGTTTGTATCCTTTGAAATCAGGAGGATACCCTAAGAAAATACACTTGGTTGCTCTAGGATCGAACTTCTGTCTATGTGTTGTCAATGTTGATGCAAAACAGAGGCAGCCAAAAACTTTGAGATGTGAAAGATTGGGTATTTTGTCAAAAAGCATTTCAAATGGGGTCTTATTTTGGAGGAGAGGAGTAGGAATTCTGTTAACAATGTGTGCTGCAGTGAGAACACAATCACTCCAAAACCTTAGGGGCAGATTGGCTTGGAACATCAGGGCCCTTTGGTGCTTCCTCTCCACAACTCCATTTTGTTGGGGAGTTTCAACACAACTTTTCTGATGTAGGATGCCATGTTCGCTATAAAACTCTGTGAGAAAAAATTCTGGACCATTATCAGTCCTTATGATTTTGACAGAGGAAGAGTGTTGGTTTTCCACCATTTTACAAAAAAATTTGATTAAGGATGGTACATCTGATTTTGCTTTCATCATGTATACCCACGTACATCTTGTAAAATCATCTACAATTGTTAAAAAATACTTAAAACCAGAATAGGAGATGGTACCAAAAGGACCCCAAATGTCACAATGGATCAACTCAAATTTTTTATTAGAAGTACTTTGTGATACAGAGAAAGGGAGCTTCCTTTGTTTTGCCAAAGGGCATATATCACAAACACTTGTACAATCAAGAGTGATGGAAGGTTCTATGTGTTTGAGAGAAGCTAATTTGGAATTGGGTACATGTCCTAACCTATAATGCCAGATATCTGATTTTTTCTGTGTGAAGGCTGAAACATAAAATGCAGATTTAAAAGAGCAGGGTTGAGTCTCTAATGACTGAGGCTTTGATGAAGTTTGAATCAAGTGGTAAAGCCCCTCTTTCTCAAAAGCAATCCCAATCATCTTCCTCATCGATTGATCCTGTAAAATGCAATGAGAAGCAGTAAACATAAGACGAAGGTTAGAATGTTTGGCAAGCTTTGAGACAGATAATAGATTGAAGGAAAAAGTGGGCACACACAAGACATTATACAGTAGTAAAGTGTTGGAGAGACACACGGTACCAATGTGTGATGCAGGAACTGTAATGCCATTAGGAAGTGTTATAGATGCACTGATGGATCTTGGGGCAGAATGATATAAAAGTGGTGAACAGATCATATGATCTGTTGCACCGGTGTCAAGAATCCAAGTTAAATTGGAGTGTAATTTGGGAGTAGCAGAGCCATAGTAAGAAGAATATGATTTAGGTTGTGGTCTACCAGAAAGTTTGAACGCAGATGCAGATGTAGAGACAAGATTAACAGCTGGCGATGTAGTGACGATCTGGGTAGAAGAATCTGATGAAGTGGAGTTAGCAAGTGCCATTAATCTCTGAAATTCCTCTGGAGTAAATGAAAACTTCTGTTGTTCATCACCATTCCGATTAGAAGCCTCCTGATTAGTGAGTACAACATTTGCGGCAGTGAAATTCCTCTTTCCCTTTGGACCAGTCCACCCAGGAGGATATCCATGGAGTTGAAAACATCTATCAACCCTGTGTCCATTATATCCGCAGTAAGTACAGCGTAGTCCAGACGTTTTGGCTTTATCCCTGAACGACTTTGGCTGAAAAATCTGCTGATTAGGTTGCTTAGCCATCAAAGCATGTGACTCATTATATGTGATGGAGTTTGTAAGTTGTCTCTGGCTTTCCTCTTGAAGCAATAGAGAGAAGACCTTAGCCATGCTAGGCAATGGAACCATAAGGAGTAGTTGGCTCCTAACTGATGCAAATGAATCATTTAATCCAACCAGGAATTTTAAGACATAGTCAGACTGTTGCCGAGTTTGTAAAAATTTGAACAAATCACAAGTGCACGATGCCATTTTTCCACAGGTGCACGAAGGAAATGGTCTATAGCTGATATATTCATCCCAAAGAGCCTTAAAGGAACTGAAATACTCAGTAATTGAAGAAGAGCCTTGACTTATACAGCTCAATGATTTCTCTAGATGAAAGACCCGTGTTCCAACATTTCGAAGATATCTTATCCTTAATTCATTCCATAAATCAGCAGCAGAAGTCATAAACAACAAGCTGTTTCGTATATCTTTGGAAATAGAATTCATCAACCATGAGAGTACTAGATTATTCGCTCGTAACCACGCAGTATGATTGATGACTTGATCAGTAGGTGGAGAAATGATGGAGCCATCAATGAATCGAACCTTGTTTTTTACTGTCAATGCCACGGTTATGGAGCGACTCCAAGCAACATAGTTATCTCCATTGAAGATTTCTGATACTAATAGAGCACCAGGATTATCACTTGGGTGAAGGTAGTATGGACTGGAAGAGTCGTCAGATGGATTGGCAGAATTACCAGAACTCATATTAGGAAATTAGAAGACCAATGCAGAGGAAAAAAAATTCGGAAGTCTTAGAGAAAGAAAACCAGATCTGATTTATGTAGATAATGATGCTGAAGTCTTAGGGAACTTTTGTCAAACACCTTGAAGAC
>CAIGRQ010007516.1:0-10596 GCA_903798375.1 Fraxinus sp. D2006-0159
TTATTTATTTTTTCTTTTATTTTTTGTTTTATTTATATAGGAGGGTATAATTATCATTTTATGTTAAAAATTGATGAAAATGACGTTTTGCGCAAGAAACTGCAAAAGTATGGACGTTCAGGTTTTGCACCAAAAAATCAAATGTATGGACGTTTTCCACAAAACCCATCATAGGTAGGGACGTTTTGCGCCAAATACTCTACTTATTAATGTGATTGAAAATATTATTTTTTATTGAAAAATATGTGAAATGTGATTAAAAATGAGTAGAAATTGAGAATAAAAAAAAAATTGTTTCAAACAAGTAATTAGTGAAACTTGCAGGTACGCTCATCGTGCCGCGTAAAACAATGAATTAATTATCCAGACAGGGCCATCTACGGTGGCAAACTTGTAATTAACGAATCATCGTTCTCGTTTATATGCATCAAACGGCTGACGTCCGCGTTCATGATAACCGTTATAAAATCTCAGTCGTCATTTCCAATCCGAAACTGCTCTCTGATTATTTGCTCTTGAAGAATTAAGTTTCCATTATTGCACTTGAAACTTGCAATACTCATAATCACATTAACCTACAAACATATTGGTCGGTACCACTTATCTGGGGTCCCGTTTTCAAGAAAAATATCTCAAGTTTGTTTACTTTTGTGTCATTTTCGCAAAACCTCACTTGTTTTACTGTTAAAGAAGTTTCATTATTGTTTGTTTTTTTTTACTCTTCATTGTTTCACCATTTTTATCTGTTCTCAAAATCAGGGATTCAGTGGGTTGAAGCATAAAAAATGGGTTGGAGGGATATGATCTCTTTCTGTCCTACTCCGAATTTCCGGAATATGTTCCAGGTTTGTATGTTTTTTTTTTTTTTTTTTAATGTTTCTCATATAATAAACAAACAACCATATTCTATCAAGAATGTCTTTTGGTTCAGAAATAGTCTTTTTTGGGAATTTTAATATTTTTAATTGTGTAATTTATACAAATTTCATGCTTACAGTAGCTTGGATTAGTGGGATGCAATTTGTTTTGTTTGCCTGGGGTGATTGGTTTTTCAATTATAGGGAACAATCCTTCTCGATCTTTGTAATTTTCTTGTACCCAAATCTTCAAGTTTCTTGCTTTTTTATTAGGAAACGAATAGAATCTGGTGGTGGGTTGAATATTCAGTCTTCGGGTTCATCTTAAAAGATCAAACACTAGTAACCAAGCCCTTATATGTTGGTTATTGATTTTACTTTTAGCCACTGTGGGATTTATCCCTTTCTTCTAAAAGTATAAACTTGTGGGTGAATTGAGTTGGTGAGAAAATTGTCTGCCAAAATTTTTCGAACGTGGATATTTCATCAAATGACCATGTGGTTTGCCTTTGGTGGTAGGATTTTAGGTTGTCAAAGCAAGTGGATCTCTTTTAATTTAGAAAGATTAACGTTTTTATTATTTCAACCACAACCAGATTATGAAACGCTGCATCAGATTTGAAATATAGTGAAGATAAATGAAAGCATTCATCGTGCGATGTCATATTTTAATTTGGACTATTTTGATGCTAAAATTGACTTTAGGGAGGCTGTAGAACATTTCTTTTGAATATTCAGATGATAGTTTTTCAAGGTGTATCAAATGGTTAGCAAATTTTGTGGTAAATCAACTGTTATTTAATTAATGATTTCGTGTCCATAAAGAAAGAGCCAACTGTGTGATAGCTTCTTTTGCTATTAGTATAAAACAATTTGCTTCCGATTATGCTTCAATTGTTTCTTTTTTGTGCGAAACTTTTGTATCCTTTAGTTTTAACTGCCAAGTAGGATTTTGAAGTATCAAATCCAGGGATTAGAATTGTGTGTCCTCTTCACAAATTAAAGGCAAGTATTATATGTAGTATTGAATAATAGAATAATGAACAAGATTTTAGTTTCGTTTTTCTTTTTTAAGATTATCCATATAATCTACCTTACCAAATAAGACATCAATGTTATAATATTAGTTTCCATTTCCTGTTTAGGATTTCTGATTTGCTTCTGTTAATTAGTCTGTTCCTTAACGCATCATTTTAATCCAAGTTTCCCTAAGGACATGTTTAAAATTAGTAGCTAGAATAGCATTGTTTGTCACATGAGATTTTATTTATTTCTAACAATGCAAAAATACAGTAATGCAAAGATGTGTGTCCCTTTCATTAGTTGGTTCGCACCTGCATTAAACTCAGGAATTTCTAGCCACTTGTTTTGTTTAATTCTCAATTCGGAGGCATATTTGATTTTTAAAAGATGCATTGATTTTCCTTTTCCTTTTTCTTCCAAAGCATCGTTATTCATTCTACCAATTTTGAGTCGAACTTCATTTTGATTTGCAGTAGCAACTTGAATTGCAACTCAAGTAATACTGGTGCACTCATATTTGTTAAAATTGTGATTCGGATCGTAGATTTGTACGATTCTACAATCCCAGAATGGAAAATCAATCTACAAAAATCGTATTTTGATAGAATTGTGTAGAATCATATTGGAATCATAATAGAATCTTATGTTTCTTACGATTTCTGCGATTCCATGAATTCAATGAAAAACTGGTCCAGAAAGTTTTTTTTTAAATTTAAGAAAAAAAAAAGGCAATTGTGTTGGATGGCTAGGCAGTCAGGGGCTTGATTACAAGAATTTTTTGTTAAGTTTTACTTTTAACTAAGCCCAAATTAAAAGATTTACTTTCGACTGCCACTATTTGAAATATTAGTTCTCCACTACAAAGAAAAAATGATTTATTTTCAGTTTTTGTAACTGGTTTTGAGTTGTAGCTTATAAGATATAACATCATCTTCTTATAAGTTACAATATACAGAATCTCAATTGATGTATTGATGAACAAAAGTTTTTAATTTTTCATCAATGTTCTCCACTTTCAATTTCATAGATTTGAGCCCTGATCATTTTAATTATTCATTACCAATTTTCTTTTGAATCTTTTATATAGTAGTTGAAAACGTTTTGTTATCTTTATTTTGTAGTTTTAAGCTAGTTATTGACTTGTTAATTGTTGTTAGAACTTCTATTTTCATTTTTATGTTCATTTTAAAGCAATATTTAGTGGAATATTAAGATTTACGATCTGATTTGCAAGACCCTTCCACTAATTCGATTCAAAAATATGATTCTGACAACCATGTGTACTGTGTACATGTTCTATCAAACAGGGTAGACGAGATGAAGCCGAGATTGGATGTGGACACACCATTAAATCTCATGGTGCGGAACTTGCAAGGAATCACAAGCACGACTGGCTTATACTGTTACTTCTTGTTGTAATAGAGATCATTCTGTTTGTAATTCACCCATTTTACCGTTTTGTTGGAGCGGACATGATGACAGATCTTAAATATCCCATGAAAGACAACACTGTGCCAGTGTGGGCTGTTCCAGTGAGTATTTCTTGATCCTGATGTCTGCAAAAAATCCACTTTAGTGTTTTGATTGTTGGGAATTTTAAATTGTTTCCATAATTAATTTTATTATTTGTTTTCAAAATTTGAATCATGGTTAGGATTTTAGCAATTATGTTTTCACTATTCATTTGTTCTAAATTTTATCATCTGTGTGCTGAGAATATCTTGTTTGTCACAAAGTAGAAATAACACACCTCTCATTTGATCAGCTGTATTCAATTTTGCTACCGGTTGCCGTTTTTCTTCTTTTCTACATTCGGAGAAAAGATGTCTATGATCTGCATCATAGTATACTAGGTAATATCATTTTCATGCCGTCTCTGTAGATATTTTATTCCCTCTGGCTGGTACTGATGTTTATCAAACTTTTTCGAATCAAGTGGTCAGATTGGCTTATCACTTCTGCTCATAATCTAAATGCAGGACTCTTATTTGCTGTGCTAATAACCGCAGTCCTCACAGATGCAATAAAAGATGCAGTTGGCCGACCTCGGCCTGACTTTTTCTGGCGTTGCTTTCCTGATGGGATAGATGTATGTTGTCTTTATTTCTGAACTCATTATTATTTAGTCCCTACTTTTCATGTGCTATGCGTTTATATTTTGTTCAAAACGTTAGAACAAAAAGAGTCTGTAATTGAATAATCCTTATCTTTACATGACGATGAACACAAATTGGTCATAATGTAATTCATTGATCAAGCTTTTATTCGTCTGTCATATTCTTTGTTCCCTTTGCTTCATCAGGAGTATGATCGTTGGGGCAATGTGGTATGCCACGGGAAAAAGAGTGATATAAAGGAAGGACACAAGAGTTTCCCTAGTGGTCATACTTCATGTAAGTAGTACTTCTTGCTTTATGCTGGAACTTTCACTTTTGCAAGATGCTCAAAATGTGAAGTTCATAATTGCTAAGATTATCTTGTAGTTTTTGAGTGACAAACTATTCACATATTTACAAAGTATGAGTATGTATTGTCAAAGTATAACAATAATTCTAAATATAATTTCGATTTTGTGCATGTCATGAACTTTGCATGTATGATGCATCAAACAGTTTTTCTTGAAAAAATAGCATAAAGAGAATCCATGTTTTTTAAGAACACAAGTCTATTTCCTTTATCTTTGTTTTGTCACCATTATTTGTGAACCTTTCATCTAATGATTTTTGGGATGTTTTGCAGGGTCATTTGCAGGTCTTGGTTTTCTGTCACTGTACTTATCGGGAAAAATTAAAGCATTTGACCGCAGGGGTCATGTTGCAAAATTATGCATCGTTTTCCTTCCTATCCTTGCTGCATGTCTCGTTGGTGTTTCTCGTGTGGATGATTATTGGCATCATTGGCAAGACGTGTTTGCCGGCGGTCTTCTAGGTGTGCGATCTCCTATTTTGTGCTGATGGTTAAGCAATTCTCTAGATTTAATTGGTTACCATACGTTTCTTCATGCGACTTACATCTGAATACACTTTCAGGTCTCGTGGTGGCTACATTTTGCTACCTGCAGTTCTTCCCAGCTCCATACCACACTCAAGGTACATTTGATATTGCTGCACTGATTTTTTATTATACATCGTTACTTTTGCATATATTTTGTTCTATACATAAACGGAAATGCGTTTGTCCTTACAGATTTCTGAAGTTCATTTTCTTCATTTCATGACACTAAAAGAACCATTTGCCACAAGAAATACCTTATCAGTGATATTTTAGTAATGAAAAAGAAAAACGAAAATCAACTTATAACTTCAATTCTTCCAGAACTCTGAAGGCGATACTTTTTATATTAAGTTGGATTGATATGTTGTGTTTAAGTAAGAGCTATTCCACTTTGGACCAATTGATATTAATTTGGAATCATGATTTCTTTATGATCGTATAGGAGTCAGGTCTCAACGCTAAATACCTCACTGGCAGAAACTTAAAAACCCATATTTTCCAGTCTACGTTTTACCATGTTAAGTTTGCTCTTTCATGTGACTCTGGTTCTGACCAATCTGTTTCAGTACTTCTCCCTATTGTATGCCATCACTCTTTAAGTTTTTTCATTCATCTGACGCGTCTGGAAGAATTCCTACCAGCAGACTTCCCTAATACTCAAATCTCATTTTCAATTTCAAGGGGGCTATGGTAGATTTTATCATCTTTTTTCAGCTTTTACTTTGACTGAAACAAAGTTAAAAGATAGTATTCATACTCAGAGAAAGGAATACAGAAGAAGTGTGATTGCAGTCTAGAAACTCAACTTTTAGAGTTCCTTGTTACAGCATAATAGGGTTCTTCCTTCGTAATTCTTAGACACACAAGTCATACGGATTCTATCTTTATTTCCAGTATTTCTGTCTCAAGTATATTCACTTCATAGTTTCCAACACTAAGAAAGGCGCTTACTTGGTTAACTATTGATGGCAGGATGGGGTCCTTATGCATATTTCCGAGCGCTGGAGCAAATCAATAGTTCCAACTCGCGACCTGCAAATGCTGTTGGCATGGCTGCGCAAGGAGCGAATCAACAAATGACATCAAACAGCATTGCAGATGATCAGATTCTGAGCTTAACATATGATGCCATGGAGTCGGGTAAAAGGTAGATTAGAAATTGTATTATGTGCTTGCTTATCTTACCAACTTCGCATTTGTTAACTATTTGCCCTATGATTTCTGTCTTGTATTTATCTCGTGTGCAGTTTAGTATTTATCTCGTGTACATTAACGAATTTCCAATATTATCGTATTGGTGCATAATATATCTCGTGTACGTTTGATTGTTGCATGCTTTGGGTGCAATTGAGATTAACTTTTCCAATTGCACCATGATCAAAATAAGGTATAATTTGAGAGTTTATTGTTATCAATAAATTGATTTTTCATTTTTCTTTCGACTTCATATTCAAAACCAACTATTGTATAAAATAACATAATCTTAAATGTGATGGTGTTCATTAAAAAAAAAATAAAAAAAAATCCTATAATGGGAACGAAAAAGGATTATTTCAATTCCCGTCTTTCCTTACCTAATAAAAAAATAGTTTAAATACACGTCATCGCTCTTAATTTTTCGATCGATGAACATCGCTATTTCGTAAGTGACGTGGTTAGCTACCTTTTAGAGGGAAAAGTAAAATAATGAGAATATGAATAATGACACATGAAGCCCTGTTTATGAGAATATGAATAGTGACATTACTTCTTCCCTTTTTCCCTTTCTCGCATATTAACTATGCGATTATGTATAGAAGAGTTTTCTATAAATAATTTTATCCCTCCATTTATTTAGGAGCCATGCTATAGGTCCCGGCTCAATAGGGGGGGGGGGGGGGGGGGGCTAGAAAAGGTCCCAGTCATTGAGCCGGGACCTTTGGCTTTTCCGCTGCCCCCCTCCAATAGTTGGCGCCTTGTCCAAGGTTCCGGTCATTGAGCCAGGACCTTTGGCTTTTCCCTTTATTTAGCCTCTATTTGATAATCATTAAGATGAGTTTTGTTTCATGGGAAAATAAATTTTGAAATAATAATTTTTTAGAGAATGTGTGATTAAAAAATATGAAAATTTATGTGCAAAATATTTTATTATAAAAATGTGTAGTTAAAAATTAGTTTGAGGACAAAAAAAAAACAAAATAGAGAGTTTTGTTTTAATGGGTGTTAAACTACCTTAAATTGGTCGTTCGCCTTTATAATGGATAGATCTTGCATTATGGCCCCGTTAAATTTATAATACATTTTTTTCGTTTTTTTTAGTCACACATTTTTCAATAAAATAATATTACACATAAACTAATTTTTTTTTTCAACCACACATTTTTTTAAAAAAAAAATACTATTCCAAAAATTATAACGTCAAATAATTTGTCGAAAGGTTCCATGTGACCTTTATAATGGATGGATCTTTCATTATTTTACCTTCATAATGGAGTGATCATAATTCTTACATTATTAGTATGAAGGGGTTGGTGAGACTCGAGAGTACACTTATTACTTCGTTTACAAATTATTAATTTCATTTGCTATGTCCCTCATTTTAACCTCTCTTTACAATATGCTAGCGATCATTTTTTATTTCAAAAAATAAAATTCTCGTATAAAGTTTCTTATTAAACATATTTTTAAGATATTTAATTTGTTTATTTTCAACTTTTATTAATAATAAATTTTATTATTTAAAAGAAAAAAAACTTATGAGGAATTTTTTGAGCTTTGCAAAACATACAAAATAGCTCCTTTTTGAGCTTTGAAGAGAATATTCCAAAAACTTGTCAATTGCATATCATTGGTCCCAATTTTTTCAAAACTCATTTTCAACCACATATTTTACGTCCATGTATGTTAAGTAATGTCTACTTTTATTTAAGTGAAAATTAAATAATAATTTAATATTTATTATCACGTTTATATTTTAGAATGTTAATTTTAAATTAATTAATATTTACTTATATTTAAATATTACTTTTCCAACAATTATAAAAGCAGGTTAACCAATTAGCAGAAATGAAAAATGCTAGGGGTACACACTCGGCTTCACATCCCTCACGCAAAGGTGGTGGGACCCGCAAATTTTAAAATTGCGGGCCCACCCCCTCTGGGAGAGGGCAGTCACCAATGGCGTATACAAGGCATAGTGTAGGCGCCCCCTCCAATAAGGGGGCGACAAGTGTCTAGTTGGTAAAAGATTAGGTAAACCATTTGGTACATTTACATTTATCCAACAGAAATATCTCACTCTGTATGCTTACCCCAAACTCAAATTCAGTTTCACTCCGCCTTATATGAAGTAATTATCAGTACCCTACCTACGCCCACCCTCTACTAACCCCACGAATGTAGGCTCACCCATAAATGATGGAGACTATTGAAATTTCACTGTTAGATTTTAGATATATAAATGTGATTGCGGCTGGAAATTAGTTGAAGCAATGGAGAGTTCGATAATTTTGGCCGATGCTGAGATTCCGTATATTCGACTGCGAGATTCCGAGGATTCTCGCCTGAATCAGCTCGGCTACAAGCAGGAACTCAGACGCAGCCTCTCGTATGTATAATACAATTCATACAGTACTCGGATTAGTTCGTTGTTGTTGAGTTTTCGTAATTGCCGATTTCCTATCTTAACTATTTTACATTTCCTGTATTTCGAACGTTGAGTTTTATTAATTAGTGAAGAATCATTTCCTACTTATGAAGTATAGTTTTTAGATTTTCTGCAAATGGTTAAATAATTAGTACAAAGAGAAGTTGTATGTGTTACTTTTCGGGTCATTAGAGTATCTCAATGGCTAATGTGGATTGTATTAAAAAAATTATCTTGCGAGTAAACTAGACAAAGGTCTATAAGAAACCATTTTCAATGTATCATGTCTAGAATTATGTCTAGCTGATGTAACAAAAATAAATATAGACATTATCAAGAAGATTGTCTAGATGTGAAGATTCATTGGAGATGAAATTTGAACTTAATCATCTATTCATAGAAATTAGAGTGTATCCACTGCAAAGATGTTAATGCTTATACACACAAGCGTATTGGGGATATGTGGCACACTTTTTGGTGCAACCATTGGAGATGCTCTTATCATCACACTGAATAGAAGTTTTTCTATTTGTATGTCATCTAAACTGCAATTCATAGAATGCATTAAAAATGATTTGATGTAAGTGATATTTCATGTAATCAAACTTAAACTTATTAAGCACCTATTCGAGCCTCATTTTTTGAAAAAACAAATTTTGCATTAGTGGTGTTTTTAAAGAATGTGAAGTTAAAAAATAAAGAAAATTTTGGGTTTACTTGCAAAATTATTTTATTCAAAGAATGTTTTATTGAAAATGAATTTGGAAAAAAATGAGTTTTTTGAAAATGAAGCTCGAACAAAGGGCTAAAAAATGTTTACTTTGTCGTGTAATCTTAACACAAAATAAGATGGATGAACAAAAGTTATGAGAAATATTTTATACATGTTTCAGGTCCCTACTTGAAATCATAATTTACGTAGTCTGAGCTTCAAAAATTATTAGGAAATTTTGTACTACGTGAAAAATAATTGAATTGAACTTCTGATGTCTGCACAGGGCAATTGCGACCTTTTCAGTGACCTTTTCGATTATATCTATTTTGACGGGCATAACCACATTATATAATCAGGGCCTCACTTATGGTGGGCCTGTGACCATGGTGTATGGATGGCCCATTGTAGGCCTACTTACACTCATTGTGGGACTGTCAATGGCTGAGATTTGCTCAGCTTACCCAACATCTGGTGGGCTTTATTTCTGGAGTTCCAAGCTCTGTGGAAATGACTGGGGCCCATTTGTATCTTGGCTCACTGGCTGGTAAGTCTTCTCGTTTACTTTCCCTGCATAGTAATTTACTTGAGAATTTGCATTGTTTATTTTGCTTAGCTTAGGGAATAAGTATCTTGTTTGGTTTTTGGATATCTAATGCAAGCCTACCACCTATTCGATTAAAACAATGAGTGTAGCTAGGAAGCATTTTGACATTTATAATTTGTTTACGATAAAAGTTGTGACATTAGAGAGTCCAAAATCCTAAGTGGTAGGTTTGTGGAACCTCGAGCCAATATCATCTAATACATTATACATACTAGCTCAACGATTCCCAATAACCAGCTTTAGACTTGGTTTCCCAATAACAAACAATATTTGTTAAAAGAAAGACGGAATCCAATTGACATTGACTATAAAAAGGAGGGTTAAAAATGTAAATTTCCTCAAGTTAGAAATATTATTGGACGATGAAAAGCTAGTGCTTTAGAAAATTTGTAATTAAGCATTGTTTTCAATAAAATAATATTACATGCACATTTAAAAAATTTACTTATTTTTTAATCACACATTCTCCATCAAATCATTATTTCAAAATGCATTTTGATCAAAAATGAGGCTCAGACAGGCTCTGAACAGACAATCAACATACATTTTTATGAAATTTTCATTTTCAATAGTATCTTGTTAGAAAGAGTGTTATTGAAGTTTCTTATATGTGAATTAATCATTTTGGAATTTGCTTTCAATTGAAATTTTCATAAGTTAATTAGTCGCGTTTGTTTTACCCCCTTATTATATGTAGCATATCAAACCCTTGTTGACGAAGGATTTTTTTTTTTTTTTTTTTTTTTTTTTTTTGGGATTGTGTTTTATTAAAGAAGTT
>CAIGRQ010007537.1:0-13286 GCA_903798375.1 Fraxinus sp. D2006-0159
TGATATAATGACGAATTAACTCTCCGTCCTTATTAGTGCTTAAAAAATGTTCAAGTTTGGCTGACTTAATATCGAAGCATAGCTTGCATGAGCTTTTGATGTGTCAAATTCAAGCCAAGCTTGTGCAGTCGTCTTGGCCGAGCTCGAAAAGTTATGATTTTAAATAGTTAATGAGCTTCTAGTTTGCATTGTTCTTGAGCTGGCCTTGAACACGCTCTACGTGAGCTAATTCCTATTTGCTTGAGCATATTTACATACCTAATAGGATGTTGGATCACTAGGTTGGACAATTGCTTTAATTGAGGTGATTGCACCTGCATTTTTAGTCTTGTGGCTGTTCGAAAAATTGTTCTTATCCAACATAATCTGCTCTTCATTGTTGAAATCACCTTCTGTATTGATTTTTTTTCACCCACCTACTAAATATTGAATGCTTTAGTGGATGCAGACGAATCTCGTGAGTCCCCTTTTGGTACAAAAATGGGGGATGAAGATCAAATGGGGTCCGATACGAATACCATATTACAGGTGGATGAAAATCATGTGGTGGGAATTCATCCCGAAGACTCTATTGTTGATTTGGGTACAGAGGTTGAATCAAAATTCAAGTCAGCAATTGTTAAATCTGAACAGGTCATTGCAGAGCAGACTGCAGCCAACATATTGGACTCTCTGGAGAATCCTAAGGACACTTCTAAAAGTGACAAGTTATCTCGTGCAGTCCTTCCAGGTCTCGATGAATTCAAGAACAAGGCATTAAATTCTAGAACTAGGCATTTAAGTGGTGAGGCTGGAAGCGTTATCCACAGAGTGGAGCCTGGAGGGGCAGAATACAACTATGCTTCTGCCTCTAAAGGAGCAAAAGTCTTGGCGCATAACAAGGAAGCAAAGGGTGCTTCTAATATCTTAAGTCGAGATAAGGACAAGTACCTACGAAATCCTTGCTCTGCCGAGGAAAAGTTTGTTGTCATAGAACTTTCCGAAGAAACATTAGTGGATACAATTAAAATTGCAAATTTAGAACACCACTCATCTAATCCGAAAGATTTTGAGCTACTTGGAAGTCCTGTTTATCCAACTGATTCATGGATTAAACTTGGAAATTTCACTGCTGGTAATGTGAAACAAGCTCAAAAATTTGTTCTTGCAGAGCCAAAATGGATGAGATATCTTAAACTGAATTTATTGAGTCATTATGGTTCAGAGTTCTACTGTACACTGAGTGTTCTAGAAGTGTATGGAGTGGATGCTGTTGAGAAAATGCTTGAGGATCTGATCTCAGTTCAGGATAAGATAGCAGTATCCGAGGAACTGGTTAACGAACAGAAACCTACATCCAACCAGCACATGACTACAGAGAGTGATCGTTGTCTAGACGCAGTTGATGAACCTGTTAATGAACTTGGAAACTCTAATGGTAAACATGGAGCCACTGGAATCGATGTGCCGGACCCAGTTGAAGAAATTCGTCGTCAGCAGGTTAACAGGATGCCTGGGGATAGTGTTTTAAAAATTCTAATGAAAAAAGTGAGATCCTTGGATCTGAATTTATTGGTTCTGGAGCGATACTTAGAGGAGTTAAATTCCAGATATGGTAACATTTTCAAAGAATTTGATAAAGAAATTGGAGAAAAAGATGTCATTTTGGATAATATCAAGTTAGACATAAGGAGTTTCTCTGACAGCAAGGAGGTCATGGTATGCAAATCTGTCACCGTGATTCTCGTTATATTTGTATTTTCAGTCTGTCAATTGTTGGGACTGTATTCTATAATATTATTATTTTTGCAGAGTAAGGAGATCACCGACCTTTTATCTTGGAAATCTCTTATTTCCACACAACTCGATGATGTAATCAGAGACAATGTTGTTCTCAGGTTTTTTCCTAATTTTCTTAATAATATGCATTTTCTCACTTACATTGTGGCAGTTATTCTACTGACCTCTACTGGGTGCATTATTTCTTTACGAATGAATTTGTTTATTAACCAGCAACCTAAGAACCAGATAATTCCAAGATTAAGCTCTTTCTGTGCGTCTGGCTGTCTGTCTTCCTGCTGTTCTAATACTGACAAGGTTCTGTGTAGGAATCAAATTATTTTCGTTTATTATTATTAGGAGGTTTTACTGGGTGTGACTGAGGACGTTGAGTGTGGGAAAGGGTGATTGCATTATGTAGATGAGACCATAGGGTAATATATAAATCATCTTTGTTGTAGAAGTTCATTTGTCAGTATTTAGAATCCAATAGTCAAGTAGTCCACCATCTCCTTACCCCTTATAGTGATTCCATAAGGTTAGAGGACGAAATTCCAACTGACATAAATATAATAACAGGCCTAAACAATGCAATTTTCTGGTTTTTGGTTTTCTCATTCATCCAAATGGGACTAGACCTTAGAAAAGAAAACCCCCAAAAATTTGGTTCCCTAAGTGAAGTGGGATGAGCTATCCAAAAGAACAAAATTTTGGGTTCATTTACAAAATTATGTGGTTCACTAGTAGAATATGAATACATATCTGTTGTTTCAAGTCATCGCTTTTAACTCATTTATCTGATTATGTTGACTATCTGTTTGCTTTCCTACTTTGAATAGCTCTTACTAATATGGTGACTGTGTTTAATTGCAGATTGGAGGTTGAACGGGTTCGGAAGAATCAGTTGCACATTGAGAATAAAGGAATTGTTATATTTCTGTTATGTATAGCTTTTGCATTCTTAGCTCTTTTAAGGATGTTGATAGATTTAATTTTCACTGTTTATGGGTCCCAAAATTCCAGGAAATTTTGTTCAAATGGGTCTTCCTGGTTTTACCTATTAATGAGCAGTAGCGTTACTATGATAATCTTATCTTTGTAAACCTTCTAATTTA
Source organism: Fraxinus sp. D2006-0159 (assembly GCA_903798375.1). Taxonomy (NCBI): domain Eukaryota; kingdom Viridiplantae; phylum Streptophyta; class Magnoliopsida; order Lamiales; family Oleaceae; genus Fraxinus; species Fraxinus sp. D2006-0159. The sequence continues at coordinate 2,874 of CAIGRQ010007537.1, forward strand.
TTAATTCTTTTTCACATTATAGATCCTTTTTTTTTTTTCAGTAATTTATTGTTATCAACTTCCTCGGATGTTGCTTCACATTACCTGTTTGGCACCCATTCTATTCTCATTCTCATTTTTTTTTCTTTTTTCATTTCAACCACACATTCTCCAAATAAAATAATATTACACACAAATCTAAAACTTTTCATCACTTTTTCACCACACATTCTTCCATCAATCACTATTCTAAAATTTCTCATTCTCATAAAATGGGTGTCAAACTGGGGTAAGTTGTGCAAAATTTTGTAATTCTGCTCATTTACTGGAATATATTTTCAAATGGCATTTATTATAGCTCAACAGAATACAGTATTCGTTCGTGCAAAATTTTCAACATCGAAACAAATTAGCAGTTTTAGCACAATTCTTTTTCATTGCAAATTTACACTGTAATCACCTGTTGAACTATTGTACCAACATTTTCTATTTGATTTCTGTGTTTATTGCCTCCTTATTTGTCATGCACAAAGATCCAATTTTGCTTTGTATTCCTCTCCACAGCAACATTTAACAACATGCGAAATTTCCTGTAAAAACAAAAGAGCAATGAACATCCTTGTATTGTGATGATAAAATTGTATTGTCAGGTAGCTTATCTTACTTTTTCATTAATCACAACTTTTCTGTCTGTGATTGCCAAGAATATAGGTAATCAAATAGAGCTGTATCAGAATGTTTCTTAAGCTTACTCTTATGTCTAGCACCAGTGATTTGCATTGATATGATAGATAACTTGGAGCATGGTTGGCCGTACTTTTCAAGGAAGGAAGTTAGATGTACTTTCCCGATAAGTTTTGTCAGTATAATGATTGATTTTGAAAATCATGTTTGACAAATTATTTAGCTTAAAAAGAGTAAATTTGATTTAGTTGTAAGCACAATAATCGTGCTCTAAGTAACAACATGAGGCAAAAGTTGGAAAGATTTACCGTCAATTTCATAATTTGGAGTTGCAGAGACTGCATATACTCAGTTTCCACAGTTTTGTCTGATAAGAGCGCTTGAAGCTCCTCCTCCAGGCTTTTCCCGTCCATCTCCCTAAGTTCTGGCTGAAACCATTCTCCACCAGTGGTAGAAGAGAGTGAGAGGATGACTTCGGGATTGTTATTTTCATTTCTAAGATCTCAACAATTTAAAATCTGACTAATTTAAGTGAATACTAATCTGCTTTTCATGATATGCTTTTCATGATGCTTAGGTAGTAAATCCATTTTCTATATAGACAAAGACAGTATACAAAAATCCAAAAGCAAGACAATTCAATGGCTGTCTCATGCAGTGCTGATGTTCAGCATATACTTTGTAGGAATTAGGATCAACCAAAAAAATTCTATGCACGCTTATATTTATAAAATAAAAAAGATAAATAATGAATAGATAGCAATGTACCTGAAAGTCATTTACTTTACTCTTCATTAGCTCAACTGACTCCCTCAGCTGTGGCAGCAAAATAGCTAATTAATATATCCTAAAGGTCAATTTTCAGAATGAAATTCACCAATTTCTGTGAAAACACTTTAGGGAAGAAAAGAAGGGTATGTTTTCTGCAATAAATTCCATCGAGAAACAATAGCTTAAGATGTAAAGATCACATAGTTCATTGCTTCAAATGTTTAAAATCAAAACCTAGACGGGAAAATAAAGGGCAAAGGGTAAAGCAGATATCTGGATTACATAAATACATATCTGAACTTAAAACAGAATAGGAGCGCTGACGAGAAAAAAATATCCCACTAACCAGTGCTAGTGATGCACATATCTTTGCATGTGTGCGTGCCTAGGGGAGGGGGATGATAATTTCTTAACATGGTATTTGTTTATTATGTATTAGTTCAACAAAATATGACGAAAATTTTAATTGCTGCATGCAGTTAGAGCATCCAGGTTGCAAATGAAGACCTTTCTATTCTCCACAACAAGATTGAATTTCAGTTGTGTAAGCTGGTCAAACTTGGCTTTAGCAGCATCCAAATTCACCATTATGCTTTTAGCCACATCATCATGGGACTCTGCAGATTGGCAATAATATTTTACTTACATCTGACATTTAATGACAAACCGAGATGTTAAAAGAACAGCAGTTACTAGAATTATCTTACTAAAGCGTACAATTACGATAAATTAGAAACATTAGTTCTCCAATAAGCTAAAATTTGGAAACTACGCCCTCGCCCTACTTATATGCATCAAAACTACTTCTTTTGTCATAGTTCTTCTAAATTCATCATTACGGTATTGGCCACATCTTCCCTAAAGTTCTCAGGATTTGCATGTGATTTCTATTTTACATTGAAATATTTAATATTACACACTGAGCTGAAAATAAAATAGTTATTACTGATGTTGCTCACTGAAAGCATATCAGAACCATAAGTCAGAGACAGGGATTCTCTGATTAGTAAAATTTGGAATCCATGTCCTGGCCTACAACATCATACTTTTGTGCCACGGCTTTCCCCGTGCTAAAGTAGTAAAATTATATGCTTCAAACAGAGGCATGTTAACACTTATCGGTTATGCTCCACTTATTAAACTTATAAATGCTAATATTGTGATTTTCTATAGCTTTGTTCAGTATCCAATTGAATTGAAAATTGTAGTGAATTGCATGACTTGAAGCTGATGGAAGTCAATGATTCCTCCAGATCTATATATATTAGGCAAATCTGGCCACAGGCTTTATCGGGAATTCGTCATTATTCAAGATTGAGTCCTCTGTTCTGGAAGATTTAATTCAAGAATTGCCACGTTATCAGACTCAATTCCTGGTTATAGCTTGTAGTGAGTCGGCAGTGTGTTATTTGGTAACATGTTTCTCATAATTAATTGAGGGTATTTACTAACTACCCTCTTTTCGAATTAGATGGTCATTTCAGTGGAGGCAAAACTGAGTTCATGACACACCCATCCATGAAATAGGACATTAAACAGGTGAATGGAAATTATCATTTTTATTGCAATAGCAGAATGCCAGGAATCTATTAGTTGTACCGTCGGTGCCACCTGCTTTCTCCTTTACCTGCATTTGACAGAAATTAGCGATCAAAATATCTCCATCAAGAAATAGCGAGACATAAAAAAGCCAAGAGTGCTGAAAAAGTTGAAGTAGCTCAGATTTAGCATTTCACTCGGGAAAAGATCAGCTTAAAAATTCTATGAAAGTGTAATTTAAGTCAAACAAAGAGAATTTTCATATGCATAATATATGTAGCTAGATGAGAACTATACATCACAACCTGAAGCCCTATATTTCATGTCAAAATATATTTATCAGAGAAGAAGAACCATTCAGGTAAGGATGCTAAGAATGAAAAATGGACATATATCAGTGAAGGATCAAACAGGCAAATAAAATACCCAATTCCACAATATAACACTACTAGCGGCAGGAACAGTGCAGAGACCTTATAACTGGATTATGATTTAGTGCTGATGGATTTGAGCCATCAAGCTTGAAGAAGATCAGGTGAACATAAAACAAGTAATACATCTAACATTTAAGAACGGTCAATGTAAGTAGTAACTACATTATGTGCATGCCATCAAAGTCGAAATATATAAGGATAACATACTTAGGAATTTACCGTGTTTAATACATCTAAATATTTTCCATATTCTTCTGGCACTTGAATACAATTATGATTTATTTAGAACCTGTTATATGCCTAGCTTGGTAAAAATATTTGTTTAATATCATTGTAAACCTCATACATGTGGATATGCAGTATATTTTTCCTAAATATGTAGGTAAATCATTAGTTAATAGTACATGTTTTCACTGGAAAACGAAGTACTCCGAGAATTACCGAGCCACTCTTTCCAATCAGTGAGCCAAATTTATGAGCGTTTGTCCACTCCTATGCAGTAAAAATATGACAAGACATCAGAATAACAAAATGCAGCATGCATAATCTAGATAATGCAGCAGAAGAATTCAAACCTTCTGTTGTTTTAATTGCATAGCAATGTCCTCCGCAACCTTGGTATAATATGCACTGTTATGATAATCAAATATGTCTAATGTTATACGATATTTCAAAGCATCTTGTGATATATGCTCTTCAAATTACCTTCTTTCTACAAGTTTTGCTGCCAGGCTTAGTATTTCTTGTTGCATAAGGTCCAACGTCTGCATGCCAAAGAAGCAAGATGAGAGTAATTCTAAATGGTTCGTGAGTTGGAGAGAGATCTTTGTGGCCTACAGCTAGGCTTAATCCTGTCTCAGCTGTGAAGTGCTTCGGCAAGTCAGTTAAGTTGCATAAAATGATATGTGCACATCAATGTGTGCCTTCACAAGGTCTGTGACAAGATTTACTTCTAGAATTTCAGGTAGAAGCATTCTCCCAGTTGTGTAAGAACACAATGTCTGAGCCCATAAAATTTCATTTTCTTTCTTTATCGTGTTCCGTTCTTTGCTAATGCATGCAGCCAGAACCCTAATACTTGTGATTCATGACTTATTTTTGAAAGATGAATGATCTTGAGGACAAGAAAGGATGAAAAATAATTATAGAAAGTAATATCAGTGACTTCTGAACATACATATAATAGATGAAATACTGTAAAACTGGTTGTAAAGGTTCTCATTAATTTAAACAAAGAGGAATACCCACTAAAAGAACAAAGCAATAGGTAATATGATTAACCAACTGAAATGAAAACATAAGCAGGAATCGGAAGATGGCTAAAATTAGCACAAATTTAATTTAAAGTTAAAAATGTGAAACCATAAATGTATTTAAAATGTGTCTTTTTATGGAAGAAAGAGCCTAAAATCTCCGCCCACCTTCATCTATTCAATTGATAGAATGAAGAGAAAGCACAAATACGACAGATGTACACAAAGGGAATCTACTTTTTGCATCATTATACTTGTTCCTTACAAATCATATAACATCCAACATATACGGTAGGCTCAGGATGCAAATGAACAATTGTGGCTTGCAGATGTCTATTGACAGCTTTGGCCAACCACTTTTTTTATAATGATATCGATTAGCAAGGTGAACAACCACCCTCCAATGAACAAATGTTTTTTAATTCAAGTTTATGTTCCTTTATTTTGTGCGGTGGGGGGAGAGGAAGAGGGACAATACAGGGTTTGAAATACTTGACAATAAGTGTATCTCCATTATACGCTAAAAAGCTGTACATAAGTGAAAAAAAAAAAGAAAAAAAAGAACGATACCTGACCAAGAGTGGAAGAATCACATTCCAAAGAAGCAATTTTCTTCTGCTTTTCCAGAATCTGCAAACAGATTTGTCCTTTAGCTTTTGCCATCTGGTCGTTTTCCTCTTTCAATCGCCTCGTTTCATTCTTTGCTGAATCATTTCAACGTCAATAACTTTACAACTTCAAACAACAGGAGCAATATTTTTGGACTTAATAGACTTATACGTAACTACATATTAAAAAGAAGAGGTATTACGTTAAGCTCAATTTTAAAAAAAAGAGGCGCTAATTCGTAAACCTAAGTTATAACTGAACACATAATTCAGTAAAATAACAATATAATGGATCAGAATGAAAGGGAAGAATCTAAGTAAATTAGAAAGGAGCCATGACTTGAATCAAAATTGCAAAAATAACTCCGAGAAGCACACAGCTAGCCTTAAAGCTAAGTGAATCTCAGTTGGAAATTTAATCCATGGATTCACAGCTCTATCAATAATGAGCGATTATTTTCTAAACAGTTTCAAATTCAAAATATAACAAAATCAAAAGAAAATGGAGGAAACATAGACGAAATAACTAGCAATTACATCATCATAAAAGAGCCTCTTTTAGAATAGTATTATTCGTTGATACTGCGAATTTTCTTTGACTAAAAAAAAGGTTAGATAACGTAAAAATAGATATTACATGGCACAACCTAACTCGAGATCTTTTTCCAGAGTTTGAATAGTGGTGCTGAACATTTGCTCCTCGACTGTAATTTTGGCTGCTTGATCCTCAACATCTGCAATTCCTCGTATAATTACTAATCATTTCTATTTAATTTCGCATAAGAACACAATTAAACACACTTAGCTTCACTTCATTTAAATGTAACGTAAAATTAACCACAAAATTTAGAACAAATTGAACACATTAAACAACCAAGAAGAAAGTTTTCTTACCGTTCATTTGGAAGCGGAGAGTCTTCATGTAGTGCAGGTAGTCCTCCATTTTCACCGTGTTCGACTGATACTTGCACGCTATACCACACGATATATAACTTTCGTATCAATTACTGGTAAAAGGAATTGGAAAAAATATCTATATGCGCGTGTTTGAAATTTTACCGAATTTTGAGAAAGGAAAAGTGGCTTAAAGAATGATTGATCAAATTAATGGAATTTGTATATGATGCGTGAAAAAACGAAGGTTTTGGCGGGAACAGAGAGATTTTGGAGTGCGATTCTTGGAATTGGATGTAAAGTTGTAAACGGATTGCTATACATTAATGAGCTATTTACGCATGTTTAACGTAGATTTTTTTAGAATTGATTTAAGAAAAATAATTTGTTTTTAAAGAATTTGTTGCCAAAAATATGAAAAAAGTTATAGGTTTACGTGTAAATTTATTGAAATGGTGTGGAGTTAAAAATTAATTTTAAAAAATCTATAGCAAATAGAGTGTGTGTTTGAGCCACGTTATTTTGAAAGAATGTATTTTAGAATAGTAGATTGATGTAGAATATGTGGTTGAAAAAGAATGAAAAGTTATTGATGTGACGTAAAATATTATTTTATTGAAAAATGTGTAATTGAAAATGAGAATGAAAATTTTACTATTAAACACCTGTTTCCGCGCGCTTAGACAGTAGTGGGGATATATAGATTGAAGGGAATCACAAAAACATAATTGGTACTTGTTTCACCACATTGTCATTTGGGAAAATGATAGAAGTATATTATGATATATATAAGGGTGTCCATAATAGACACTCGACACCCCCTATTAGATGGAGTGCCCCCACTGACACTCAATTCAATAGGGGGTTGCCGAGTGTCCATTATGTACACCATAATGTACATTTAAACTCACCCACTCTAGTTTTTCAAAATTTGCTCATTATAATACTTGTGTTTTTAACATTTTTCGTTTAATTTTTATCCTTCACATTTTACTAATTAGTACATATGTCTCTTCTAATGGATTCCGTCCAAAATGTTCGTGAATAGGCAATTGTGGATTACTATTCACAAGCCGAATTTGTGGTTGGCTCAACCATTTTGGATTCAGTCGAGTTTGTTGAGCCGCTTGGAGGTGACCTGAGTATAAGAGATAACTAGATAAGTGATCATTTTGCTTTTCTTTTTTCAAAACATTTATTTCATCTCATTTTGTGGCTTTATTTTTTCTCTTTATTCTTTCTAAATCTGAAAACTCTTTTCTTCTAGATTTGCTTTTGAATTTCGCTACTTTCTAAAATCTTTTTCTTCTTTCTAAATCTAGGAAGTCTCTTTTTCTAGATCTATTTTTCATGTTCAAACTCCTACTCGAATAAATCTGGAAAATTCTTCATGTCATTTGTCTTTGAAATTCGTGTAAATTGATTATTTTTTTTCATTTACAAAAAATACAAGTAAAATTATTGTGTGCATCATTTGTTTGTGCAGCCAGATTTATGCATTCTTGAGTTTTTCTGGACAGCTTTTTAAGAGTACTTGCAAATCCACTTTTGCATGGAAGATTTAGAGCTTTGAGAGTAATCGGGTGTTCCATTACAGAGTTTCTTTTCGGAAATGACTAAAATCGTAGGGACACTAGTCACTAGGCCCTCGCTCTCGATCGGTCGAAGTTATATCTGATTGTCTTAAAATCGGAATGTGTGGTAGTTTAATCGAATCTTTTCTTCAATTTTATTTATTTTTTTCAAAATGTTCACGGTTTTCATTATTAACAATTATGTTGAATAAGGAACAAAATTTTCGGGCTTTAAGGATTTCTTCTTGTTGTTATATACATATTTTTTACTGTTGGGAAAATTGAGAAAATTAAAAATATGAAGTTGCGTTTGAATCTTGTTGCTTCCATGATGTCAAGAAGAGAAAGAATTTGATGGTTCTTATATGTGATGGTTTGTAGTAATTATGAATATAAATTCAAAATTAAATTAAAGGTTTGACAAAAGAATAGAGTGACTATTTTCCAACTAAACTGATTGCAAGTTGATTATCAACTTATTTTAGGTTCAAATGCTCATAGCCTTAAACATAATCATCTGATTTATTTTTTTCCTTTTTCATTTTCCTTTGTTTTCATAACATTGCAAGGGGTTGATCACAGTAGTACTATTACTTTATAAGAGTTTGTGAATAACGTCGAAAAAATCAAAGAGTGGCCATATATCTACTTAACTAGAAAGTTCAATCCTTATAATGTTGAAATAATTGCAGAAATTCTCCCATGTAGTCATTTACTGCTTATTTTGTCAAGATATAGCTTTCTGACAATTTTTTGTCTGTATTGAGATACATGTTAGTGCCTCACGTTTCATATTTTTCTTGTAAAACCTCGTTACTGGAAGCGAGATCACTTATGTTTGGTAGGAGGTATGAAGCAGAGTTCCTAGAGTACTAATTTGAATTTAACAACATTGACTTATTTGTTGATTTCTTTATGTATTATTCTTTTTAGTTCATTTAATTTCTCGCCGTGTTGATTTCTTTGTTCAAACGAGTTTGAGTTCACAAAACTTTTATCTTGCAATTTTCTCCCTTTTCTATTACTTTTCATGTCGGATTGTTTACATGATCATATAGAAGAAAAAACTTAAGCTCGTATACATAACTATTGGTTGTATAACCTAGCCTAGATAATTTATTAAATTTGGCACATTAAATGAAGTTTGTGNGGTAAAGAATTCCTTGACCTTTTTCTAATCATTAGTTACCACGCACGCTTCTCAAATGCGTATTGAACTTCCCACTATATCTGATAAGGAAAAGCAGGTGAGCAAGTTGTAGCAACATTTGCGCCTTTCTATATGTCAATATGGTCTCTTAACTCAGTGTATTAATTTAGAATATTTCCTGAGGGATAACCGGTGGATTGGCTATGTATTTGTTCTAGTCTCTCCAATATGGGCATTGAATTTCGCACTCACTTTTATGTTTGCATTTAATAGATGCAATTTTAACTTTACTGTATTTCAATTTTACTTCAAATTATTGGCACATAGAATGTTCTAAATAAAATTGGTTTTCTTTCATTGTCTAAATAAAATTAGTAGTTAGACCGCAAACATTCATGATTTCCCTTTTCTTGTTTTTAACTTCCAATAAAAAAATATCAAAAGTTAAGATGAAACCAATCTTGGTTAAAAATGGTAAACACTTGTTCCACTTGCAATGAGACCATTCCAATCTAAAGAGTTACTATGTTGAAGACCATTCCACTTTTCCATGGCACTCTATTCTCAATATGAAGGAACGAAAGAAAATCTTAATTGGTTTTGGTGGGTATTAACATGCCTAGATGTGTGTTATCTCCCATATTTGTCTTTATAGTTATTGGGAATCTATGGTTTCTCTTTCTCTGTACTTACAAGTGAAGAGTTATAATGAGAAGTAAGTTGTATTTGTATTCGTATTTGTAGTTTATGGTTTACGTTTCTCTTTCTAAGGCAAATTGATCTTACGTAGGTAAGTTGAACATCTGCTTGTTGTGAAGCTTTTGTGCAACACACGTGCATTCACTAGTCATATTTAAAAAATAATAATTGCAAAAGCGCAACAAAAAAAAAAAAAAAAAAATTCTCCTAATTTTAAAGTGTGCAAATTGAATATATTTTTTTTAATAGAAACTATCGATAACAATAATATATGCTAATTAGTGAAAGCTTGAAGAAGAAAATTTGAGAAAAAGTTAGGAACATAATTGCATCGATTTTTGTTCGAGCTCTTGGAACTTACGTTACGTTGTTTTATTTTGATATTACGATTATATTAGTAGGTTCTAACTTAGCTTCAAGTTAGCTCGAAGCAACACTTTTAATGATTTCTAAAGTTTTTCCTGTAGATTGATTCTTAACTTCGTTGTGAAAATTGCACCTTCCTAGCTTATACCTCTGGTACTTTCTAACTGTAAGAGCAAATTGATCTCTACTATTATTATAAATTAACTATGAACAAAAAAAAATCGTCTAAATGTTTGGTAAATAGTAAATACTCAAATAATCTTATTGTGTGGAACTTCTAGAAACTGAATTATACCTTTCCAACTTAGATTGGTGTCTAAAAATTTGACCTGAAACATATTGTTACAAAGTGCTTGATGACAATGTAAACAATAACAACCTCCCTTGGTGTACATAATTTTTTTTTACAGAAGTTGTACGACAACACACACATGATTGAGTCCGCACAATTTTTTTTTTTTT
>CAIGRQ010007548.1:0-11225 GCA_903798375.1 Fraxinus sp. D2006-0159
ACTAACCTTCTTGATCGTGAGAAATGTATTACTAATAATGTAGGATCGGAAACTCCTTTCAAACAAATGACTATTCAAGACCAAAATAAGGAAGATCCAAGAAATGAACACTTCTATGAGCTCATAAATCAAAATGGACAAAGATGATCAAAGTACTTCCATAAATATAACAAAATATCGAGGTATGATCGGATCTCATCTTTACTTAATCACAAGTAAACTCGACATTATGTTTAGCGTGTGATTGTGTGCTAAATTTCAACTCAATACTCAAGAATCACATTATGTTTAGCGTGTGATTGTGTGCTAAATTTCAACTCAATACTCAAAAATCACACCTTATTGCCATAAAATGACTTTTTTATATCTTAGTAGCACTAAGATATTACATCTGGCATCCAAAAGGAGGATATTGAATTCGAATTTGTGAATACAAAGAATCAATTGATCAATATTCTTACTAAACCTCAAGCACTCGATAGATTTTCATATATTCATTGCATAAATTTTTTATACTTCTTCATACTTAAACTTTGATTGAATCAAACTTGTAAACATCATATTCATCAAAGTTTCTAATTTCTCTTTTAGTACTTAATTTATTACAACTTATTCATTGAAAGAGATATATTTTTGAAGAAGATTTTTGTACTTACATTGCATAAACTTTTCTTCTTCTTCATGTTGAAATTTCGTTTGATCGAACTAAACTTCTAAAATCATCACATTCATCAAAGTTGCTCATTTCTCTCTTAGTACTTAATTTATTACAATCATCCATTAAAAGAGAGATATTTCTTAAGAAGATTTTTGAACCTACATTGTATTTATCTCTTCATATTCTCATTGAAACACTTTGATTGATTGAATCTAATTTTTGACTACATATTCATCAAAAAATTTCATCCAACACTTGAGCTATCATTTATTATTATTCATTGAAGTGTTGGCCTCTCTTAGTACCTCATCTGTTTGTATTATTTATCAAAAGAGAAATTTCATTGTAAAATCACTTTGATAAAGTGTGGATCGTGTTGAAATCCCTTAAAGATCAACATTGCATAAGAATCAGTGTTCCTTATTTTAAGTCACCATGTGGGTCCTATTGAGGTCCTGTAAAGCTCAATAGTGTGGGTCGTGTTGAGGTCTCGTAAAGCTCAACATTGTATAAAGATCGGTGCTCCTTATTTGTAAGTTATCGGAAGGGTTGTAAAGGTTGGATTGCACCATAAGTCAATCAATATAGTGAAAAGACATTACTCGTGCCGGAGAGCTTGGTAATGGAGGACTTAGATAATGTTTGGATCGAACCTACACAATTATATCGTTTGCATCCTCTATCCCTTTTAATTATCGCTTTTATATTTGTGCTTATTATTTGAAGTAATCTATATAGTCTTGCTTGCTTGAATTTAGATTAATTCTTCGAAAAAGTCTTAAAAACCAATTCACCATTCTCTTGGTTAGTTATTCTTGGGCTTTCACAAGTTAACACATATGGGTGTACTTTGTTTATCAGTCTAATAATGTTTATCGAGCAACAATTTGACGTTTGAAAAAATGGGTCCAATTATTTAATTTCTTGATTCTATTTGGTAATAATTTCAGTCTAACAGGAAAAAAATAACTATTTTAATCATTTCATTGCAAGATTGAATTTGAAAAAAATTATTTTCATGAAAACTGGTGAAAGTTATAAAAAATTGACACAATCCATTTAAATTGAAGACCAAGTTAACACATATGGGTGTACTTTCTTTATCAGTCTAATAATATTTATCGAGAAACAATTTGAAGTTTGAAAAATGGGTCCAATTATTTACTTTCTTGATTCGATTTGCTAATAAATCCAGTCTAACTGAAAAAAAAAAATGAATATTTTAATAATTTCATTGTAAGGTTGAATTTTAGTTAAAATATTTTTAAAAACAGTGGGAGAATATATCTATTACTTGATAAAAGAACATATAAAATTTTGTTACATTAAAAGTCAACGTCCACCAAATGCCATAGTAGTCAAGTGTTTCATAATTCCAATGGAGATCATAGGTAAAAATATCCCAATCACACCGGTTTTTATAATGTCCATATGCTCCAAAATGGTGAAAAATATTAAACTAAAATAACTCAATTTTTTTTTCTGGTAAAGAAGTTTGATTCAACTTGAAAGTACTATCTTTATTAAAATAATATCATAAAAACTTCAAAGGAAACATATAAACTATGAAATGTGTGCAATTTTAAGCTTTGGATTAGGTTAGATGACGGCTAGCTAGTCAATCGTCTTACGTTGTTAATATACGCACGGCAAAATATTAGATAGAATTTGACCTTTCCGCCTTTCGCATGCGTTGTACCTTAACTTTCCTCAATTGCGAGTTCATAGTGTTATACATGGCTATTAAATATTAGAATAATGTCATCTAGCATTAGTGGTACTAGAGCACCTGTCTATATGATTATATTTGATAAGTTCAATTGTACAAATTATATGACATTACGTTTAAGTGAATATTTTTATTTAATGTCATGTAGTTGCTACTTAAAATGGTGCTAACACAAATGGTACTAAATAACATTTAATGACATAAGTTCATAATTTTATATGTCCCCACTAAATGTTAAGTTGTAGAGTCTAATCATACCAATGCGTGAAGTCGGTGTATAGATCGATATTGGACCAATATTTCATTAAGGATGGTTTAAGAATTTCACACTTGTAATTTCGATTTTCCTTAATTTTCTTATAAATAGAGAAAAGTCATTAGTGTTCTGAATTATCATAAAAAGAGAGATATGTTAGAGAGTTATGTTGTGCAATTTTTTCTTGTAAATTTCTTTTCATCATATGAACACTACAATGACGACGAGGATATTGTCTCACATTGAGACGAATCCTACAATTCTTGTGTGTTTTTATCTGTTTATTTTCTTGTTGCGATTTCATTGCCTTCGATAATATAGAGTTAGAATTTTTAATTCCGAACATTAAAAGACTAAAAGCATTTCCAAAGACTCTTAAAGGCCCGTTAGCATGATTTTTAAAAAGTTAAAAAGAGTTTTTAAGATTTAAAAGCTGCTTTTGGACATATTTAACTAATTTTATGAAAGTACTTTTACTAGTTAAAAGAGTTTTTAGAGAAAACTAGTACAATATGACTTATTGTTGTTATGCAGGTATATATCTCCTTCCATAAGCAACATGTTTTTTCCAGTTTTGAGAGGCCTTAGAGACGACCCACATGTTTTTGGTATAGTCTTCAATCCCTAAATTTATATGTGCATTCACCCAAATTCTGGTATGCATTTACCCAATTTTAGTGTGGGCTACCTCAATTTAAGAGTATCTCAAAGTAGTTTTTGTTTTTTCATGTTTAATATTTTCTTCTCCATTTTAATCTACAATAGTAAATATTCAATTTTGAGCACAGATAAACTAGTTCTCATTTTTAAACTTTTTGGTACCCCACATTGTAGTGTATAATCATCAATCCTGAATATCCTACTAAGAAATTTGTCTCCAAGTGAAGGGAGAATTTGGTAGACGTGTGAGAGTTGTGTGTTTTCAGAGTTCATAGATGTTCATTTGGGGTTCTTTTGCAGTTTCAGTTTTAAGAACTCTGAGTTCACATTTATCTTGAGGTTTTCTGATTGCATTAATTTTTAAGCACATATGGAAATAACTGTGAGTTCAAATTTTTCTTGGGAATTTATGTTGCATTAATTTTTCCCAACACTCCCCAATTTATTGTTTAATATTGGTTTGTCAATTTCCTATCATTTACATGCATGTGGTAATTCTCCATATTTAACTATTGAAGTACATCACGAAGGCCAATTATATGATACGCCAAACAATGTGTCATACAAAGGCGAATTTGTGATTTTCATTGATTTCTTTCATGTTGCATGGTTTACCAAAGAGATTTTGTTGAAATTGTTAGGTAGTCGATGTAATTGGCAAGTCTGTGAACAAAAGAGACAAAAATTAATATGTTGTGAAAGTCAAAGAGTTAGTTACAAATAGTAAAAATTGTATTATATTAGGTCTAGGGTTCGAGAATGGAAAAAAGGAAAATGTCGTCGAAATTTCGCTAGCTTGTCACCAAGACTTGGCTTGAGCATCAGAAATAGAAATTGTGTCGCCGCCTATTGCCAGGACTTTGCTTAAGTGGCACACCGTCACTCGCCTATCGCCTAACTTTCGCTCGAGCGACAGGGTTATCTGAAAAAATTTAATTCATGTTTCTAAGGCTTTTGTCCGGCCCATTCAACCCCGAAACCTAAACTATAAATACCAAATACCTCTAAATGTAAATTCCAAGGTTGATCAGTGTGCAAACATATATTCTTCATATATATCTGTCAGATTTCTGAAGATCAAAGGAAAACATCAAATCCACAATCTAAATACCAAACTTCTACTTCCTACATATCTGTCAGATTTCTGAAATCAAAGGAAGGTGACTGGAGTTCCAGTCATTGAAGAACGTGGAGTTTTTCGTTGATCCATAGGGCTTTGAAAACTACAGCTAGGAGTTGGTGCAGGAGTACGAAATCCAGGACATTAGTAGGATTTGCAGTCAGGAGGTCAGAAAGTACTAGTGGTAATCGAGTTTGACGGACTGTAAGTTCTAATTCGTTTATAGTGGATTGTTGATTAGCAAAGTACCTAAGTTTTTACCCAGTTGAGGTTTCTCCGTGATCATTTATTGTGTTTAATAGTGACTTGTTGCTAGTTAATTATTAAATTTTAAATTCTGTATAATAACCTATTCACTCCACTTCTAGGTGTACATAGTTTGGGTCGAATCTCGTTATTTCAATTTGTATCAGAACGATTTCTGACCTTTAATTAATTCTAGATGAGTTAGTCCTTATCTGTGCCTCCATTTTTTGATGGAAGCAACTATGCTTATTGAAAAGCTTGAATGAGAGCATTCCTTAAAGTATTGGATGAACGTGTTTGGATTAGCGTTCAAACTAGGTGGACTGCACCTTCAACCAGTGTTGCTAGTGTAGTTACACCCACTGATATTTTCACTTTAGACTAAAGATGATTTAGCTGAGGGTAACTAGAACAGTAAGGGTCTTCATATCCTGTTCATGGTTGTGTCTGCTGAAGAGTTTAGGAGAGTTTCGATGTGTGAGACTGCTAACAAAGTTTGGGACAACTTAGAAACCACACACAAGGGAACTAAAACTGTTAAAAATTCAAAAATGTAGATGTTAATCTCTATGTTTGAAGAAATTAGAATGAAGGATGATGCATCGTTTGATGAAAAGTCTAAAAGTGTTAGAAAGGTCCTTAGATCCCTACCTGAAAGGTTTAGACCTAAAGTCACTGCGATTGAAGACAGTAATGACTTAGATGCAGTTAAGATAGAACTGTAGGATCTCTTCAAACCTATAAACTCACCATATCTCAACCAAAAAAGGTTAAGTCCATAGCTATGAACACTATTAGGGAAGAAGATAGTG
The DNA here is from genome assembly GCA_903798375.1 of Fraxinus sp. D2006-0159. Lineage (NCBI taxonomy): Eukaryota > Viridiplantae > Streptophyta > Magnoliopsida > Lamiales > Oleaceae > Fraxinus > Fraxinus sp. D2006-0159. The sequence continues at coordinate 5,482 of CAIGRQ010007548.1, forward strand.
AGTTAATTGATGTTGAGACTCTTAGGGACGACGAAACAACTTATTTGTTAAAAAATTTCAGATGGTGATGAGGAATAGGAAAAAGCCTCAAGAACGAAAAAAATGATGTCCCTAGTAAGTTCTCGAACGATAAGCATGAGAAGAATAACTCTAGGACTGCTAATAAGAAAATCCAGTCAGTTAGATGCCATGAGTGTTAGGGTTTTGGTCACTATAGGAATGAATGTCCTAACTTGAAGAAGAATTTGAATAAAGAAAGGCGTAAGGCATTAGCAGTGACGATGAATTAGATTCGAGTGTTTAGAGTGATACCTCTGGTGGTGAAGATGAACAAAATTTTATAGCCTTCACATCTATAGCTAATATTGAATCCGATAAGGAAAATGAAAGGTTGAGAATGATGCACAAAGCGAAAAATTGAGAAAGATTCTGAGGATGAACCTGATATTCATGAATCTTATCATGAATTATTTGAGAAGAGTCTTAAAATAAAGAAGGTCAATAAAGTTGTGCTAAAAAAGGTAAATGAACTTCAAAGAGAGAGAGAAAGACAGAGAAAAACCCAGAGGTGACTTTCAGGACTCTACCAAAAACCTGAATGAGTTGAAGCTTGTTAATGAGAACATAGAAGCCAAAGCTAAATTCTTAACAAGTGATTTTGAAAAATCTAATACTCAACTTCATTCTCTCATGAGTGGTATGCATAAACTCGATAATCTATTAAGGATGAACAATCCTACTGGAAATAGGCATGGTCTGGGTTACGTTCAAAATTATAATAGTACTACTAGTACATCCAAGATCACGTTCGTCCCAGTCACCAACAAAGCTCGGAATATTGTTTATCCTGAACCAAAGGGCAAGAATGTCTTAGGATCGAGACCTACTAGACAACATAGGGTCAATTGTCCTATATATCAGCAACAACCTCCGAGCAGGTTTGAACCTATGTTTATTCCCACATGTCACCATTGTGGCGCACTGGGACATACAAGACCTAGGTGTCGTAAACTCGTAACTAGAAATAAAAGTCAGGATTTCTTGAGCAAGATTAACTTTCTCGCCAATCAAGTTAACCGTTTAACTGAGATGATGAGTCAATTAACTAGAATCAATTATACTTCTAAGAAGATTTAGGTTAAGAAGAGTGACCTCCCTACGTCTAATGATCAGTTGAATTGATATGTTGCCTACGTTTCCCTTAAAACTCAAAATAACTCTATTTGGTATCTTGATAGTGCGTGTTCTAGACATATGTGTGGTGACAAAGCCTTGTTCTCTTCTCTCGATTATTGGAATGACGGTGTGGTTACTTTTGGAGATGGGGCTACTGCACCTATTCTAGGATTTATGTGTCTTTAATATATTTGGATTACCTACTATCACATATGTTCTTTATGTGAAAGGGTTAAAGTCTAACTTGTTAAGCATTAGAAAAATATGCGATGCTAATTTTGAGGCTAGTTTTGTTTAGAAAAGGTATACTGTGTATGATTCTACTGGTAACATTGTCCTCAAAGGTGTAAGAACTTCAGATAATTGTTATGGAGTTCTTCCTAATTCCAACTACGTGTACAGTAGTGCTAAGATTGATGTAATTGAACTGTGGTATCAATGCCTTCGTCATATAAACTATAAAAGTTTGTCGAAACTCGCCAAGAAGGAACTTGTTATTGGNGTTCTTCCTAATTCCAACTACGTGTACAGTAGTGCTAAGATTGATGTAATTGAACTGTGGTATCAATGCCTTCGTCATATAAACTATAAAAGTTTGTCGAAACTCGCCAAGAAGGAACTTGTTATTGGTTTACCTAAGCTTGAAAGTATTGATAACACTCTATGTGGCCCTTTTCAACAAGGTAAACAGTTTAGAGTAACTTATAAACAAACTTCTAAAATCTTGGCAAGCAAACCGCTTGAATTACTCTATATGGACTTAATGAAACCATCTAGGACTGAGAGTCTTGGTGGTAAAATGCTATATCATGGTTGTGGTTGACGATTTCTCTCGATATACATGGATTGAGTTGTTGAGAGAAAAGACTGAGATGTTCGGTCTTATCATCTCATTGTGCAAAAGGCTTAGGAATAAGAAAGACTTTAACATATCAAGAATTCGTAGTGATCATGGAAAAGAGTTTGAAAACTCTAATCTTGAGAACTTCTGCTTAGAGGAGGGAATCCATCATGAGTTCTCCTTGCTAATCACTCTACAACAAAATGAGGTAGTTGAGAGGAAAAATTGTATGCTTCAATAAATGGCTAGAGTCATGCTCCATGGTAAGGGACTAGCTATGCATTTCTGGGGTGAAGCCATCAACACTGTGTGTCACATAGTAAACATGAATTATCTTAGACCTAAAACTGATATGACACCATATGAGGTCTGGAAAGGTAAACGACCTAATATCGAGTACTTTCGTGTGTTTGGCAGCAAGTGTTAAATTCTGAGAGATAGAGAAAATTTGGAAAAATTTGATTCCAAAAGTAATGAGGGAGTTTTCCTAGGATACTCCAGAAATAGTCGAGCCTATCGTGTATACAATTCTCGTACACGAGTTGTGATTGAATCTATCAATGTAGTGATAGATGATGCCTGCAGTTAGAGAGAGATTGGGTATAGCTAGAACACTTGGGTGTTGATCCTGTCATGGTAATTAAACCTAAAGAAACTTTGATTCCAAATCCCCACACACTTCTAATGGTTTAAATACACTAATAAGGAATCTCTGATGATAAAGCTAAACCTCCTAAAGAACCTTTGTCCATAGTCAAGACAAATCATCCTAAAGTAAATATTATAGGAGATTTGGATGAAGGGATGCGATTTCGTAAGAGGGTTTTGAACAATCTGATGTATGCTAGTTATGTGTCTCAGATTGAGCCTAAAAAGGTCGAAGATGCCCTTAGGAATGAATGTTGGGTAAACGCGATGCATGAAGAGCTAAATCAGTTTGTGAAAAACAATATATGAGATTTAGTTCATAGGCTTGATGATTGTAATGTTATAGGCACTAAGTGGATATTTAAGAATAAAATCGATGATCAAGGTACCGTAACTAGATATAAGTCTAGGTTAGTTGCCCAAGGATATACTCACGTTGAAGGAGTTGACTTTGATGAAACATTTGCCCTAGTAGTCGACTTGAATCCATTAGAATTCTCCTCACTGTTGCATGCACTTTAGGATTTAAATTATATCAAATGGATGTCAAGAGTGCTTTCTTGAATGGAATACTTTAGGAAGAAGCATATGAACAACCTAAGGATTTATTGATCCTAAATTTCCACATTATGTCTATAGGTTGAATAAATCTTTATATGGTCTTAAACAAGCTCCTAGAGCTTGGTATGATAGACTTACTGCATATCTCATGGAACATAGTTTTTCAAGAGATGGTGCGGATAGAATCCTATTTATCAAACATATTGAGGAAACCATTACCATAGCTCAGATCTATGTCGATGCATCATTTTTGGTTCTCCTATTGATTTCTTGCTCGTGATTTTGTTGAGTGCATAAAGCAAGAATTTGGGATGAGCATGATAAGAGAATTAAATTACTTTCTAGGTCTCCAAGTTAAACAAACTGATGATGGGCTATTCATATCTCAATCGAAATATGCAAAAAACCTTGTCAAACGTTTTGGCCTAGACAACAAGAAACACACTAGAACACCCATGAGTACCAGTGTCAAGTTAGGTCATGATCCTATAGGTAAGAGTGTTGATCAGACACTGTACAGGAATATGATAGGTAGTTTACTTTATCTCACTACTAGTAGACCTGACATAGCCTTTAGTGTAGGGGTTTGTGCGCACTTTCAGGCTGATCTCAAGGAATCTCACCTGAGCATCGTGCGACGTATCATTAGATATGTCAATGGAACTATAGATTATGAGATCCTATACTCTTGAGACTCTAATCTTGATCTTGCTGGCTATTTCGATGCCAATTGGGCTGTAAATGTTGATGATAAAAAAGCACTTCTGGAGGCTTTTTTATGTTGGGGCTAATCTTGTTGCTTGAATGAGTAAAAAATAAAATTCTATCTCATTGTCCACGATAGAGGCTAAATATATAGCTACAGGAAGTTGATGCACTCAATTGCTTTAGATGAAGCAAATGTTGAGTGATTGTGGAATTGAGCAATGTTAGTGCCATTAATATTTTCAAAAATCCTGTTTAATACTCTCGGACCAAACATATTAATATACGACATCATTTTATTCGAGAGCTTGTGGAACCTCGCATTGTAACCCTTGAGCATATCTCTACAGAAAACCAGTTAGCTGACTTATTTACTAAACAATTAGATGGTTTGAGATTTGAATCTCTTAGAATGGCTATTGGTGTTTGTATACCTCATTGATTAGGTATCATTGGTGCATGCTCGTATTTTACTATTGTGTGACATTGATTTATGCATGTATCATATTTGTTTATTTGTTCTCTATAACGAAAAACTCATGCATTTTTTTATTTTTATTTTTGCGTATTTGACATTCTTTTTGTTTTGTGTGCTTAGTGCATGCATGCTTTAAAATGAGAAATAAAAAAAGGAGAAAGGTTTGGAATTGAAAAAAAATAAAATTGACACGGGACATTGTTTTTTACAGCTTAATATACAATGTACTTGATTTTGTTGGTTGTGGTCAAACATGGGTTTAATCGATGAGCTGTAACATAGTTTTCATTGCTGGCTTAGGTTATTTATGGAGTACTTAGTATAGGTCACTTCATATACCATCTGCACTGCACACACTATGATATTGTTAGTGGACTTTACCGCATGTGTGAGATTTGGGATGACGGTCACATGTTAGTAATGTGAGTTTGAACATGAATTGACCTTATTTATTAGACCTAAACTCAAGTTTATCCCCCATAATAAAAAGCTCAATATTTTATATTCTTCTTCGTAGCCTATTTAACTAGAGCAATTAAGCCTGTGGGGCTTCTCATAACTTGGTGCATGTGGTCAATTGACTTGTGAATTGACCTTATTTATTAGACCTAAACTCAAGTTTATCCTCGATAAAAAAAGAAATAGGCTCAATATTTTATGTTCTTCTTTGGAGCCTATTTGACTCGAGCAATTAAGCCTGCGAGGTTTCTCATAACCAGGTGCCTATGATCAACTAACTTGGGTTAACCGGCCTAAAGGTCACTATAGGGGTCATTTTAGTCGTTTAATGGAGAAGAGTCCACACTTAAGATGTAAAAATAATTATGAGCTTAAAATATTAAAAGTTGTGAAAATAAGATATACTAAAAGTCAGAGGGAGAAATGAAATTATCCATACAAAATGAGTTTTGATGTATTGTGCTTTACTTGGTTTGACTTTTATAAGTAGATGTATATCCTTGTTGGCAGTGATGTTTTGCAAGTCCTTTATCATAAAATTAAGGTTTAGAGTCCTACTACTAGAGGGTTAGTGACACTTTACACATATGTGTCACTTATACAATTTACTCCATGATTAACTTGAGTCACGTGTGTGGGAAGGGTTATTGTTCATTGCTCATACTTATGCATGCTAAAACTTTAATTTTTGAGTTATTGTATGTTATTCTTAATCCCTTGTCATTTTGTGACAAAAATTGGGAGTAGAAATTTTGAAAGTTAGACTCAAAGACATTAAATATATTTTTGACTTGACGTGATGTATCTTAATAATTTTGACTCAAATGCATTTTATGATAATTTCAGTATTGCTAGATTAACTTTTGATGTTTTGTA